>DWAO01005303.1:0-11913 GCA_018230605.1 Heliconius congener
GTCATCACATTCATACATCTCCTTGTAAAATTCCGCCCATCGCTGCAAAACGTGTGATTGTTCAGTTAGAATTTCAACGTTCTCGAAAGCCCCCCTTTCATTCTACAGGTTAACGAGCAACCTCGAGAAATACTAACTTCTCGCCAGAAACTTTGTGTTTTCTCTGAAGTTGTTCGTTAACCTTTCATCTCTTTCATTCTCTGCCTTTTCACGCTTCATATTTATCAGTACTTTATACTCTTTCTTTTTTATATAATCAACTAAGTATAAAGAAAACAGTAGGTCAGCTTATCATTCCCGATAAAGACGTTACAATATATTTTTTGAGAGAAAAATTACCAAAAAAACATTTGTTGTTCAAATAAATAAATATATTTTAATTATGTTTACATATATAGGTACGTAATGAGGAAGTAAACACTTTCATTCACAGAGTGAATTATTATTACATAGCAATAATATTGACTAAATTATTTGTTTGTTTGTTTATAGTAAATAATGTTTTGTTATATAATACCCCACTTACGTGTCTTACTAATTGATTACTCGCTCAAATGGACGCTTTAAAATTATTGTTTTTAAGCTTAATAGTTATCCTATCGATTTCACAGATTATCCCGCATAAAGCAGGGTAGGTAGAGGATTGAACCCACAACTTGTGCCACTATCATAACAGCCTCAATAAATATTTAACTAACAAAACAATATTCATTAGTAATACATAATTACTATTATTTTTACTAATTACAACATGAACGTCACCCTAATTACTAACAGGCTCTAAGGAAACGAGCACTCCAAATGAAGTGGGATGTCAGTCGAGTGTACCTTGGTCAGTTAAGGTCCACTATCGGTGAGTAGACGGGATGGCCGCGAACTTCTACTTAAACAGTAAACACATTTCTTTATCAGTAGCGCTGTTAGAACCGACCTCGAATACACCGATAGATGAAAGCCTCAGACGCGCACTCCGCCTCAAGTTATTAGCACGCCATGTTATACCGTGGCCGGCTGTCGTTTTCGGTTCGATTATAGTGGATAAATAAACAAATACAGACGCGTAGGCGCGGGCGCATCGGGTCGCGTCATATCACGTCGAGCGAGTCGGCCGAAGCTGGTCGTCTGATAGTGTAGTGCGGAGGCGCGGGACCGGCGCCGGCGCACCGGCCGCTCTCACCTCAGTACGATGGCTGTGTTAGCAACGTGCGCCGTGATTCTCTTGGCGGTGGGCGCGCTCGCCAACGATTTGCAAGTACTGGATGCCGGTACAAACGGCACCTTACCTGCGGAACAATATTTCATTGAAAAGATATTCGACAAGTATGGGGACCAAGGTGTCATCACGTTTGAAGTAAGTAAATTTTGTTATTATTTTTTTCAATTATAGTCCTCATTTTATCTTTTTTTCACTTAACGTTGGTTATAGGTATACATGGTTTTTTTAAAATAAAACATTTTTAACGTAGGTACATATTTTTGTGGTTCTAATTTATTATTTACTTTTTTTACTTTGCAAAATTTCTAATATCTCTATAATGTAAGAAATACGATTCCTACACCCGTCTATTCAAGCTCAACGGAAAATTTCTAAAATAATTTTCTGAGGTGCCTTTCCCTATTTCGTAAACGGAAGTTCATCGAACTTTAATGTTACTACATAAATCGATTGGTTATCTTAATCGAAAAATTCTTATCTCGTTAAGTATAATCTAATAAGTACATGTCTAACTTCCTTGTAATAAATATATTAACGTGTTTGTTAATCGATTTATGTGAGACATTAGAAAACCGCACATATAAAATACAACTATTATCTTACTTATAAAATATTAATAGACCATTCCAAATATTTTTAGTACTTATAAAACAGAAAGTTTCATAAATAGTAAAAACAGTTTTTCATCCCGCATTTTCATATGATAGTTATCTATTTTCTTTAAGTTCGATATTCCATTATCTTTCTGAGGGGCAGAACACAGCGGCAAGTTTTCTTCCTAAAATTTATAATATACCTACATATATACTTATATATGTATATTATAATGCAAGAATATCTAAATTGATTTCAAAACTAGTAATTGATATGCGATATCATATTCAAATTCAACTTTAATGTTTTTTTGGGTTACTTAAATTTTCTCTTCGTTCGTATTCTGACTATATATTCAGATTCATTAGCACCTATAAAAAAGTAAAAGAGAATATTTTTAATCTATGATAAAAAGTATTTCAAAACAAATAATGCCAAATAGGAAATATTTGATAGGTGATGTGCTATCCTCAGGCACATACTAATACTACTTTAATTTATAACTTCTAATACCTTATTTTCATAATGTATTACAAGTATGTTTTTAATAAATGGTTGATATTATCAAACATCTCAATATTTTTGTTATGCTGGTTCAATTGTCAGTACAAATATAAAAGGCCATACGAACGTACGGTACCTATAGTGTCCACTCGGACTAGATAAACAGAGGAAAGGGAAACTGCAAATTTAAATCCAAGCAGGATGAATGCAGCATGGCTAATAATCTTAAGTACCTACCTCTTAAAATCTCACTCACTCAATGGTTTGATTGTTTTTATCACTCACATATTTTTACAAATACGTAAATGTTGTTTAATTTTATTGTGTTGACATTTACTACTTGTATAAATACGATTTGTAAATAGATAATTTCCATATCCTAAGTCAATAAAAATATTATTTAACATCAATGTATCAAAATATATGATTTCTAAGAAATTTTACATTATTGTCAATTTCAATAACTCACAATCACATTAGATAAATAAATGAAAAGTGAGACAATTAAGTGCAAAACAATGAATCACATAGCTCCATTGCATGCACAAGTCTTAAGCTTTCTAGTTTATGAGATTTTTCCTATAGATCACCATATAGTCGAACTTTCTAAATAATACAAAAGCGAGTTATGATATAAAAAATAATATTTACCGCATTTGTAATACATTATTATAAATGTTATTGTCACCATTGTTAATGTCACCCGCTGCTTGAAACAGGCTGTAATGGTTTTAAATGAAGAAGAAATTTAATTCAAATCTAAAAAATACTTCTAGTGTGAATGACTTTACTATTTCTTTCTCGATTTTAAATTCGCGACGTGACATCGCTAGAATATCTAAAAATAGTACGTTATACATTCGTTGTAACGACGTTATGCCCACACACACACTGCCCAACATTATTAACGGGACTTATATAACAACATGCGGCGTAAAAAAATCGTTAAATTTATTTACGCATAAAAATAACACGGTCTTGCCAATAGTAACTAAACGTTTTGCTAGCATTTAGATTATTTTCATAATTTGCTATAGATATATGTATATTAAAAAAAATTTAATTGCGTCTTTATTAAAAAAATTATAGGTATTTGTTACTTTTGTATTAAGACATTGTTTACGCATACGCTTAGTAAATCAATATGTTTGCTGTCATGTTTAATTTAATATCAACATTAATATTATACACGAGGTGGCATTATATAGGCACCTACCTATATTATAACACACCATATTTACAATGGCAACAGGTGTACACTGTATTTGTAGCGTCTTTTTTTTTAAATTTTATATCGAGCATTGTTCTCGATAGAAAGGAATATATAAGTAGGAATACGCGTTTAGAGTATAAAAATAACGTGATAATAATAAATTAAATATTATATGTAATTAATTTTATATTAATTATTTATTTTCAGAGAATTTGAAAGTTATATTGCTGATTTATATAATTTTTTATAAAAAAAATCGATAGCATCCCCAGTGAACGTGGCGTACCACAGTACATATGTATGAACAGGTATTTGGCAGAGCACTCAATCACTCGCAAGTCGCCAGTTCACACTCGACATATAACTATTATTATATTATATTATAAAAGTAAATAAAATAATAACATCTATTTTGAGCAAGGTGAGAATACTCTCACTTGTGGAATTCCAATGAATATTATAATATAACCGATAGTGGATACCTTCATATATAAAAACTTTCCCTTTTATGTAGGTCAGTGCTTTTTAGAACAAACAGTTTTTGTGTATAGAATCAAATGAAAATAAACAAACAAAACTGCAATATTATTAGCTACATTCATATATGCCGGCATGTTTATATTCTTGTAAAAATAATATAGGTAACTGTATTTATTATTTTTTTAAAATCGCCGTTGCAAATTGTAGAGCTGGAGGTAGATTGAGTCAGACTTTCCTAAACGGTGGTTGTAGTAATTTTAACAATATGATATTTATTAATAAGATATACCTCGATTTAATTACACAAGCAATATTCGTAACTTATCCCACAAATATAATTTCGATTTAAAGAAGTTTTTTTTATGTAAAAATTGTATTATTAAAATTAATAAACTGTTGTAAAAAAAAAAAAATTAATTTAAATACTATGTTTATCAAAATGTTTGCTAAAGGACGCTTCCATTTAAGAACCTTCATACATATATGTTTTATTAGCTTCACGTTTCATCTCTAGCGGAGTAGCCGGAGAAAAGGCTACGATCTCTGCATACCTCTTTCGCCCCAATTTCCATCTGCCTCCTCTTCCATCTACATAAAGAGGTAGATGCACATCATCCGGAAGGTCGTCATGCTTTTTATGTGACCAAATCAGCGAAACTGTGTTCTCAAAGTCTCAAACCGAAACCTTCCTCTGCCTCTCTTACCACTTTTGCTTTATAAATATTTTTTACATTCTTTCGTCACTCATACTGAATGTGCCCGTACCAACTGAGTGTTAGCATCGTTTTTTTTCATTTTCAATCTGATATCGTCGCTAGTAAGGCCAAAAGTGCAGGTACTCCGACATTTCATTTCATCTTACCAATGCACCGTTATTTTTTTTACCGGCAGCACTGCTCCGTTTCTACTAAACATAATTCCAAGATCTACTTCATTTACTTGTTCCAATATCTTTCCTTTTATGCTGATCTTGCTATTCGTATTCTGACTATATAAAGGGCACAGCATCATCTGCGTATAAAAGGCAATTTACCTTCAGGTCACTAACTTTCACTTTCATGTCAAATTGTTTCACTTCTCGGAGATACCTATCCAACAACAAATTGCGACCTTATAATTTTTTTTTACATTTTTTCAAGTCCTTCAAATCACAAAAAACTTTTTGTTACACGGCCAGTAATTTTTACGTGATCGTGCAGAGGGAAAAAAATTCTTGATCTGATCGAAAAGCCTCATTAGGCCTTCTACAACAGCCCTTCTTATCTCTCTTGCACTCTTCTCGTTAATATTTCAGCGTAAACTTTACAATCCAAGCTAATCAAACTAATAGCCAGATTGCATAGTCTACCTGAAACAGTCTATATCTGGACCATATGCTTAAGTGAGTATACTAATATAGTAAGTTTTAAATTTTAATAGTCGATTAGAATTGACACCATAGTAGATCATTCAACATAAATAACCTTGTATCTTTATTGACTTCGATGTTGTGCCCTTGCACAACCCAGTCCGTTCCCTTTGAGACCGTCACCTTTGACGGTCTCAAAGGGATGCAATTTGAAATATCGCCTCGTTTAAAATTTATATTCTTCCTAAGTCAGTAAAATATAGAGTAGGCACCGGTTATCAAGAAGGTTGTATAGGACAAAGGGCAGCGTTGAGTTCCGCCACTCAGTACGCAAAGTTTCGAAAATTCGCCGAAATCATGAGAACGGAGTTTCTTAACAGTTAACACTTAACACTAGGTTCAGTCTACCTTCCCTGCTATATGTAGAATACAGCATGTTGCTAAAAAAAACAACACTTTTTCAAACAATAAAAGTAGATATTTTTTAAACAATAGTTGAAAAATATTTTGCATTTGATCAAAGACGAAAACAATTAAATTTAATTTTATCTTTATGAGGAAGTCAATATATGAACTAAGCAGAATTGCAAAAGTTAAATAGACTAAACAATTTGCTTATGAGGTAAAATCAACTATAAAGATAAATAGTGATATGGCTGCAAAGTGCTTAATTTGTAAACAATTGTTAGTATTTGATTAAGTAGATACTGTTACGCGTTTTAGTCAATAATCTATTGATAACTAATTATCATCAAATAAACATATAAACATGAGGAAGATACTACTATTTACAATTTCACAAGATAGAAAGAGCAATAGGTACTTTTCTTTAGTACTAAGTAGGACTATGATCAAAACAAAAATCACACTCTCACATAAAATGTTGAACATATAATATTTAATATGAGCGACAAGGATAGACCATTGAAATTTTAAATAATAAATAAATAAAGAAAATTTAATAATGTATAATTAAAGTTTTTCTTTGAAAATTGTTTTAAAAATAAAAAATATATAATTTTATTTTCTTCAAATGGCCACAAACGGAACAGCATTATAAAGAAAAATTATTGTACAGTTTTCATCAGTTATAATCTACAACTTTGTTATTTATTGTTTTACGACGCCAGCAACAACCATTTTTGTGATGATTGTCGCATTTATGGTTTTCGTTGATTTTCTTTTCCTTAATATGATGTGATACCACCAAACGTAACTTTAGAATGTACTAAAAGATAATATTTTATACACTATATACTAGCAATGATTTTGGATGCAACAAACGTATATGTAGGCCATATCGTAACGTTAAGTCGTAGTTTCTCTAAAATGTAGTATGTAATTTATATTACAATTTTACGCTTAGAGTTTAAACGCTTAAGACAAATATTTTTATTTATTTTGACAATTAAGTAAAATACAGGTGATATTTGAAAATAATTTTATTTTAATATTTTGAGACATTTATATAAATATTTAGTTCTTTTATTTCTGTCTTAACACTTAACGTGTTATGGGCTCGAAAGAATATTTTATAACACATGTATCTTCTAAATTCTATTTCTAAAAATGTTAAATTAATGTCGTGAAATGATGTAAAACATAAATTGGCCTGAGTAATAATAATTACGTTGAATTCTGCCACTCAACCTACAATGCCTCCAGGATTTGGCAGAAAATGTGGAGCGAAGAAATGATAATATAAATTTAGATAAATATTTCGTCTCCTCAAGTGGAGATCGAATCCACAACCAGTCATGTTTACAGTCACACACTTGTGCACCTACGCCACCAATGGCCTCAAAAAAATCTCTAATATTTAAATACATACGCATTACAAAGTTAAAATAGGCATTTATACCATTTTTTTACTTTTGTTTAAAATAAAAAGTTAATATTTTGTCTTTGTAAATGTAACTAATGCTCTTTGGCTACAGCAATTATTATTTTTATGGTTACATTTAGGAAAAACACTTAAAACGAAAGCATAATATAATAAAACAACTAATTATGGGTCTAAAAATTGTGTTTATGTAATATTATTTATTATTTTATTATAATACATCGTAGAAGGATAAAAAATATTATAAAATAACATGAGTAATTTTTTTTTATTGATGGAAAGACTTAATTTTACAGGGTTTCGAGCATCTGCTGGACAGTCTCGGTTTAGGTGGACGGGTCTTTAATTCACCACACGACATTGCCCTTCACAAGATAAATGGCTCCTTCCAACAACTACATGATACGTCCCACCGGCACAAAAGATCGCCGACATCTAGTAAGCATTATAACTGTTAATAATATGTAATACATGCCTTAGCATCCGGTTGCTTTATATGATTTGGCCTACTCATGGTAGGATATCTCGTTTGAAATCTCTATATATAATAATAGTAAAGAAAAGTCAATTCTGTACATGAAAGATATAAAAAAAAATTAGGTCGGTAGACATTGTGATCGTAGAAGCTAATAGAGAGACTCGCCCACCAGGGCTTCCGTTAATTTCAAAATTGTAGGTCAACGTCAAGGTAGGGTCAGAGTAGTAAATCTTATAAAAATTTACAGCTACAGCTACTAGCTTACATTGAGCAATTCTTTTCTATGTTTTTCCTTTTCTTTTAAATTTTCACTTTTCTTTTTGACTTAGACATTATTTTTTGTATGCTTCAAGGGACCATAGCCATACCTGAATCATTGATATAAATTTCAGCTTGGTACCTGCACCTGATCTCGGGATAAATGGTGACAATGACAATAAAGTGATACTATAAGGGTACCGTTTTTACCTTTTGACGTACTGACCCCTAAAAATGATAATTATTAATATAAAGCATTAGATTCAATAAAATAAATACGTTTACAATATTATTTTATCTAGTCATATAGATAAAACTGTACATAAAAGTAAGCACTAATAAATAATCCTTGATGTTTTTTTGGTCAATAGTCAGTCACTCAGTCACACTGAAAGGCGGAAAAACCTCGTGCGAAATGAAAGCTTGGATTTTACTGAATGAAGTTTGTAGAGTCCTTCAGCCTTAATGAATATTGTGACGGGTTCCACTAAACATTGACCTTCACGGTACTCAACCACAGTAGCTATTGTTTCATTCTGTCACATTTTTTGCCCGATTGTAGCACGCCTCCGTTAGACTACAAGTTGCAACACATATAGTACTACAACCACACGTAGATGTTTTTTTAAAGAGTTATTTTTCTATTTTAACGATATAATTTATTAGATAATAATAAGGAAAAGATCCTTCATGGAAAAATCTTCAAGCACTAGTGTTAAATTCGATTCACGAAAAAAACTTGGCAGATCATGTTTTTTTATATTAAGCCAACTACTATTGTTTGTTTATTTTTGCTGTGACCAATTTCTATTGATTGCCTCTTGTCCTCGATGACGGTCGATGATCTAAGTATTTTGTATCCACTTATAGTTATAGACTTTTATTATCTGTAGTCTTTTGTAATAATCTTAAATCGCTAAATATTTTAATAATAATTAATAAGATATAATTTTATATTAAATATTCAGTGTTTGAAACATAAATTCAATTCCATATTCATAACACGAGGTAGATAGATTGCTAACGTGCAACGAGACTTAAAAGCGCGTTCCTTATTTACGGTCTCGCTATTATCCTATTACACTCCTGTAGTAACGTTCCCGCTTATTGTACGTCGACCCCAGTCTTCATTCATACATCCTTGAATTATATCAACCTCATTAATTTAAATATTTCCGTTTTATTTTCCAGTATAAATAATAAAATATTTTCTTTCTCTTTTACAGAATCTCCCATATTGAACAAATCATGCCTATCTCCAAAAGAAATTTTGGAAGTTTATGGAATGGAGAACGAACCTGGCATTATAACAATCAAGCCGAAAACTTTTTTAGAAATGTGCCCTGCCCTTGTATACCAGTTAGATCAGAGATCATGTTACAAAACAGAAGCACCGTCACCTAAACTCAGTCGGCTATGGAGTACGTACAACATTCTCATTCATACATACTTAAAAACAATTATGAATTAAATGAAATTAATGTACTAATAATTGTATTTTTTGGTTTCAGCGTGGATATATGCGACGTTAAGTATACTTGTAATAAGTGCAACCGGATTATTAGGGGTGGCTATAGTACCGATGTTAAAATCAGTTATATTTAGCTACGTTATACATTTTCTTGTCGCGGTGGCGGTCGGAACCTTATGTGGTGACGCATTATTACATCTGATGCCTCACGCACTCAGGTCACACGGAGTACCAAACGAGCCCACAGAGGAGACTGAAGTAATACTCAAATGTAGTGTGACCTTCTTGACTATTTTAATTTTTTATACAGTGGAGGCCATAATGCAAACGCTGAACGGAGGCCATTCACATTCTCATGACGCACCGAGCATATCTGTTGAAGAAATGAAAGTAGGATCTGCTAAGCAGATCGAACCGATAGAACTTGGTGCTATGATGCCGGGCTCGCCGCCGCCGCCCGTCGAACGTCCGATGACATCAACAGCGCTCATGGTCATTGTGGGTGACGGCCTACATAATTTGACCGACGGGTTGGCTATCGGGGCGGCGTTCAGTGGTGACCCGGTAACCGGCTTTGCTACGGCTCTGGCTGTATTCTGTCACGAGCTACCACACGAGCTAGGTGATTTCGCCGTGCTCTTGCGTTCTGGCATGAGTATTAAACGTGCTTTGTATTACAATTTACTTTCGTCTGCCCTCAGCTTTATGGGCATGGCGGGTGGTATATGGCTGGCGGAAGATCACGAATCTGCATCACAGTGGATATATGCCGCAACGGCGGGAACATTTTTCTATATCGCATTAGCAGATTTAGTACCTGAACTTAACGAAAACAATAAAGGAAAAAGCATCCATTTATTCCTTGCAGTACTTGGATTCTTAACGGGCGGCATTATTATGCTCTTGATAGCGCTTCATGAGGACTCGATTAAATACCTTTTTAGAAATGCGGAACAATGAAAATGTAAATAACAATACGTACTGTATTATGTGATAATTAACGGTACCTTACTCACGGTTGTTGAAATTATACTTCGTAGTTCATAAGTAGCTGTAATTATATCAATAGTTATAAACGTTATATGAAATTAAACTTAAGAAATTAACTGCTCAATAAGTTAAGTAAGACTATAATAAACAATAAAAAAAAGAAAAAAAAAACAATATACATTCCGTTCACCTTTGAACAATTTACACATTGGTGGAAATTGCACAACTTGTTTGGTTTATCGAAGTTCCTACTGCCTATTAATGTTAAATAATACCAAAATGTTTTATTAAGTGTTAAGTTTAAATTTATTGAACACAACTCTATTATCAGTATTTTAAGCTTACATCTATTAGAGCTCTTTGTAAAAGATAGATAAGTTTATGCAATCTTACAATAGTAATTTTAAAAGGAGATCATTATAATACAATTTGTAAATATTAGTGTTGTGTATAAGAATAAGAATAAAATTGAAAAACTAGCTTTAAGATTGTTTGTATGTTGAAAAACAAAGTTTTTTTTTGATATATTTGTTTTTAATATTTTATGCATGACAGAATTTAATAAATACATATTTAATAAATACCTATGAACTTGACTTTCATTGTTTACATATTTCGAAAAATTTTGAAGATAGAGTACCGTACATTATTTTAAACACCGATATAAAATACTAATCCATGTACAAGTAGTGTGCATCGGTAAGTACAATATATGGATAGGATGGAGCAATAAAAATATTTTGGTATAATCAGATATTTTATACACTACTACTAGTACTACTGCTAGTTTTACGCGTTATCCCTAGCGGGGTATTCAGAGAGAACGGAGCGCCAAACGCTACGGTGTCTGCATACCTCTTTCACCTCGTCCACTGTCATCAACCTCTTCATACATCCTCATGCTTTTTCCCTTTTACTTGACCTTCCTCCAGTATCATTGATACTCTTTTTTCGAAGGACAACCGAGGTCTCCCCCTAACACTCTTACCACTCACTTTTCCATTATAAATCTGTTTTGCCATTCTTTTATCACTCATTCGTTCGACCTGCCCGTTCGAACGTGCTAAGCACGTTCTTTTTAATTCATGTTTTAAACAATTTTATTATATTTAGGGTGAATAAAAAAGTGAGAGACGTAAATACTTGACACTCTATAGCCTGTTAAAAAGGTACTATTGGTTGATGGAAATAAGAAATGTTTCCTTTGCACGCCTTTAAAAGGGTGTAAAGAAAAATTGTCGTTAGGATTGGCACAAGATTATATTCTATTGCACTTATATTTTTTGGTGTATTGTTCTCAAATTGTAAATTTTTAAATTAGTCTTAATGACTAGTTAATTATTTTGAACATGGTTAATTTACTACTGTACTTTATTTTATATGACCGTTGAACGAAAATAATTGTCATTTATTAAAATAGATATGTAAACCCAACTTTTGACTTAATTACAGGTAAATAAAACAAATAAATCAGCTTCACGCTGTATCCCGCACACAGTAGGGTAGGCAGAGGGAACC
>DWAO01005304.1:0-11912 GCA_018230605.1 Heliconius congener
AGAAAGTGGGGAATGGAATGTCTTAACACTAGGTTCCCTCTGCCTACCCTGCTGTTTGCGGGAAACAGAAGCTGATTTATTTATTTTATTTAATAGGTATAATATATATAGAATATGTAGCTTATAACAAAAAACATGCTTTAGCTTTTATTATTTATCTTTATTTACACATGTGATTATGATAATGTAGAAATAAATATAGGTACTCTAACATGTCAAAATTTTCTATAATCTATTCAAAGCATTTTTAAATTACATACATTAGTATCAAAACAAAATAACCACACGAAAAAATAAACAAACGAGAATATAACGAGCCATATGTAGTGTGGTTTATTTAAGCGGAATGCAACTAATATTTTTGTGGTCCCATACAAACATCTCATACAACATTTGTTTGCACAATCATCGCGTGTATTTCTTTTAATCTGACGACTCACAGCTGTACCGTAGGCAGCAACAGCTGGCAGAGGGCTCTCGAGGCACTCCAAGTCAAGCACTACATTATTGAAGCAATGCCTCGTCTCTTGTGCTAACTTCAAGTTTCTCAGCGTTTAGGCTTTTGACACACAAATTGTTACGGTATATGGGTAAGAAGAGCTGGAAGTACAACTGTATTGTTTGTATTGGTACTTATATTTAAGTATTTCTATATAATACATATAAAACCTTATATTTATAAGGTACTATTTATATGTTTCATTCTTAATGCGGGATACAGCGACAAATCGATGTTTATAAATTCCTTAAAAACGGTTATATACGTCTTATTTAGATGCAATATTACTCATATAGAAGTAAATGTACAATATAATAAATAAAATATTTATTTCCATTAAAGACATAGGCCACTTACATGGAAACATTGGTTAACAAAATAAAAAAATAAATAAATTCAAAAAAATTGTTGTGTTCTGCTATTAATTTATGCTCGAAGCTACTAATATTCTTTACTATTGTATTGTAAAGTAATATTTTTTATTTTTATTCAGAAGACAATATATTGCACGTGTAGCTATTTATTATTGTTTAAAAAAATTAGGACAAAAAATTTAAAAAAATACTTTTATTCGAATTAAAACTATATAAACTTAAATAAGCATTTTTTTTATATTATCTGTGATATATATATTTATAATAATATAACTTCAAATGCAAAAATATTTTTGATAGGTTTTATTTTTTTTTTAATTTATTTTATAACTGATAAATCTTGTAAAAAATATACAAAGGATTAAATAAAACTTTTAGATTAAACGTCGGTGTGAGCTCGGCTTTTATATAGGAATCCAATTAATAGTACAATAGTACACAAATATATATGGTTGTACAGATTTATTCATTACGTGAACGCAATAGCAATACAAGCTATGAAATTTATTTCTTGCCAGTCACGTATAAACTCAAAGTGCTATGTAAATTTGCATAGGTTAGTATATATTTATAATAGCATAATAAGTATTTTGTACTGTACTGTAGATATTATATGAGTATGTTCTATGCGATAATTTACGATCTTAATAGGCGGTGAAAGTTTTAAATATATTGGTGACTTTAATATAGTAACATTGTTTTTTTTTGTATATTTTTTATATTTATATGTTTAAAGTTGTTGAAGTCAACGCTATGCTTGGTGAAAGAACGAGGAAATCTAAATATTAAACATTTAAAATTTTCTCGAACGGGAATCGAACCCATAACATGTCGCGTTTACAATCGCACGCTTGTGCCCTTGCGCCACGACTAGCTTTTGTATTTCTAATTCAAAACATGTTACTATACACGATAAAATAGATAACAAATATATCGACAAACATAATTCACCATCACTATCAAACAAAATAATTATTCTATTCAATATAAAAAAAAACCTAAAAAATCGATTATTTCAATACTTCACATTCAATTTCGTGTAAATAGTCACTTAAATCCAATCGATTTAATTCTGACGGGAATGTGCGTCCTCGTGGCGAGTGGCACTGGATCGACATATCAATAACAATCGAGTTGATGTACTACACTCATAGTATCCTCGTACCGTGCAGTCGGTTTGAGTGCGTCCTGCCCCTCCGCTTAGGGCGCGTGACACTAGAGCGATCTGTCATTTGATTTGTCTAGCTGTCATGTTTTATAATTTAATAATTTTAGGTTATTGTGATATATGTAGTTAATTGATACAATTTGTCTATAGTATACAGTAATTGCTTGTAAAAATCATATGTTATAGGATGTTAAAGATTTTTTCAGGGTAGGCAGATGGAACCTAATGTTCAGAACCTCTGGTCCCCATGTCCCGTTTAAGGCATTTCGTGTTGAGTAGCAGAACTCAACACCGGGCTTTCGTCTTGATGCCAGAGTGAAGAAATAAATAGATTAATACATAATAATTAATTCCCTCGAGTGGGTATCGAATTCACAACCTGTCCCGTTTGCAGTTACACTTTGTGCCCCTGCGCAATTACTGGCCTCAAGAAGAAGAAGAAATAATACTGTATAAGAAAAATATATATACTGACAGTAATTACTAACAGCTTATAAGTTTCTAAGTTCACATTAAAACTTATGAAAAGATTATTAACCAAAACAGTGATACTCAAGAAAGTTTAACAAAATAATCTATCCCTAGTGATCGCAGCCTTTGTTGTGGCTGCATGGTCCATGGATTTTAACGAGCAATTACCAACCCTAGTTCCTATACTGCTTGAACGTTACTGGTATCCTGATGATAGGAATGCTTAGGTTCGGTATTAAGATTAAAAGGTTGCTGGGGGGCTTGTGCTGGTTGTAATGAGAGGGAACGTTCTTGGATTATGATTAGTGATTTTAAAGGGATTGTCGAGGGATTTCTAAGTGCACTTCGTAATGTTAGAAAGATGTCAACGTGTACTTTTTTTGTTTATTTTTTTTAATTATGTAAGAAATTATACGTTGTTTCACAATCTTGATCCTAAATCGGTTTAATGATTAATATTTTAATAAATTAAATATAAAATTTTGTCATGTTTTTATATTTAATTTTGTGACGTATTTGTTTTATGTTTATACTATATTATATCAAAAACGTGGTATTGAATTTTCTGTATAATTATAAAATTTTAGGAAATACTGTCAATAAAACTACTTTACATATGCTGCAGAGTTTATTGTTTTATTATTTGCCTACCTTATTCTCGTAATCAGAATGACTGGATATTAGAAAAAGTAATAAAAATACTTTCACGATGTAGTTATGCTTGATTTAAACAATTCTATTTGTATGGATTACACGTGTAAAATAATCTATATTCTAACATGCTTACAAATAACTTATTTATTTTTAATCTTCTTTTTACATGCTATGTATTAAACAAAAGGTTTTTCAGATTTCCATAAATAAAATAAAGAAATCAGCTTCTCGCTGAATACTGTGCATTGTGTGTTGAGTGGCGGAACTCAACGCCGCCCTTTGCCTCGACACCAGAGCGAAGAACTGAAAATATAAATGTACGCAAATATAAATATTTGTTGTATTTCATCTTTTCGAGTGGAGATCGAATCCACAACCAGTCGATTTTACAGTCACACTGTGCCTGGCCACGTCACACTCCACGTCTGGCCTCAAATATTTCCATCCTACTCAAATATAAAAATAATATCTCGTGTCTAGAGACTATACAGAAATAACTGTCGGTAGAACATGAAAAATATTTTAACAGCATCCATAAACGGACAAACACGGTGTATTGAGTTATTTTATTGTTTTAATTCGGATTAAGCATTGGCTACGTACAGCGAAATGTTCATACAATCCGGGATGCTGGGCTTACCGCAGGGGCGTTGCCATGGTAACGCATTCTGGTGCTCAGAGGTACCCAACAAAATACCACTCGATACAAAACAATGGTGTGAAATTTTACTTGAAATTTTCGTTTAATGTACGCAGGGGAATGTGTATGTTGTATAATATTATGTTTTGTATGAATTTTTGGCTCTCTGTGTGTGATAAAATAAATGTTGGGTCACTCTTTAATTTAAAATGTTATTAAATAAATTTTCGTGAAAAATTTAAGTAAATATTTCATCTACTCGATTGGGGATCGAACCCACAACCAGTAGGTTTTACAGTCACACTTTATGCCGCTGCCCCACGACTTACCTCACTTTATATAGTTCGTTTATGTAAATGTTTATTTAAATGATTTTTTGTTAATTACAGAATAAAAATATTTGTATTTTCAGAATTAGAGCAGCCATATTACAGTAAATATTATTATAATTTCCAAATAGGTATATCATCTTACATATGTGCCATTACTTACTTATTATCTTAAAGAAATTTAATGCTGAAGTTTTGTTTTAGTTTTATTTCCAAGCAGTTTAAGTAAGTTCGAAACCTGCGTGCATAATTAAGCCATCTTTTATGCAGGGACGCTTGCAAATTTTGTTTTGTGTTGTTTTTGCGACTGGAAGTACTTGAACAATACTCGCTTAAAGCTGTGATTGTTTCTGTAATGATGTTAGCCTGCATTTTTTAAAATAAGATTTAAATGTCTTGATTATGGTTTTTAAATGTGGTATATATCTGCATATTTTAGTGTCATAATTACTTGCAGAGTACTTTTATAATATAACTCTTTTAGAGATTTCGAATCCCGTTGCCGTTTTTAGGGCACCGTACCTTAAAATTTAAGTTTGTCAAGGGTGTGTATTAAGGGACTGATGACAGTGGACGAGGCGAACGATATATGCAGAGACCGTAGTGTTTGGCGCTCTTTTCTCTCTGACTACCCCGTTAAAAATATAGCGTGCAGCTAGAATAGGGTAGAATAAAAGTAGTGTTTTAAAATTGCAAAAAAACTAAAATATAAAAAAAACAGACAAGACTTTAAGAATAGCAAGTGAACTAACACTACTAAATTAATACTTGTGTAATAGATGCAAAAACTTACAAAAAGAGAAAATAGACGGTCTTTGTGAATACTTGAGTGCAACTTGTGTAATTAACTTAGTGCTCCTCGGGGCTTGCTTAGTATTTAAATTGAGGAGATTAAAACGATTTTTTTAGATTGTTCCAATCTTACTAAGTGTTTAATTCTTGCAGTACTTAACTAGACAAATGATTTTTAGTTTAGTAAAAAAGTACCTACAGTTTATAACGTAAAAATTGATATTATGTTCACTATATGAGGCCATGGTTGCGCTATATATCACATTAAATAAATTGTGAGTTCGATTCCATCTCTCGCAACATTGCGCGGCGTTGAGTTTCGCTACTCGATCTTATCTAGAATATCTCGAATTCGGAAGGAATCTGGCGAATATAAATAATATGCTTATTAATAAACAAGTATGATTAACAGAATTAAATGTCCTAATAAAAAAAAAGCAATAATCCTATAGAAGTTAGATCGCAGCAGGATAGAAACGTATAATGTTATTAGAGCGGTGGCCATTGATGTGTTTTACAAATCAAATACACGCGACCTCAAATCCTGTTATACTAAAAGTGAGTTATACAAATTTTGGATATGAATAAAATTCAGGCCGGTCGTGGCGATAAAAATTATATATATGCTGGTAATTACTATTATTTATTTATCCTTCTTTTATATTAACATTTGTTTCATAGGATGGATAAAAAGAACAATGTAACATGTCACTCAACGATGAACAAAATAAATTTCGTAATAGAAATATATAAATTCAATAAACTGAAATAAACTCAGAAAGTTTCACCACTGTGTGGACGAAATTTACTAAACTAGCGTCGAACTAACTAAGTAAAGCTTTGTGTGGATTCAACTTATAGTAGTTTCGGCAGTTCTCTGATTTAGAGATCGGTTTTTTTGTGAATGAAACTGAAAATAACAGGGTAGGCAGAAGGAACCTACTATTAAGATCCTTTCCCCACTTTCCCCCGAGTTCTGGAGGCGTAATGAGTGGTGGAACTTAACGTCGTATATATAATAATAGACATTATAAATCAAAACAATAGAAGAATAGTAGAGGCTGTTGTGGCGCAATGATCCAAGGTTGTTACTGTAACGCGAAGGTTGCGGGTTCGGTCCCCGTTCGAAGGAATTAATTATTATTTATGAACATTTTCATAACTTTGCTCTGGCACCAAAACAAATAGCCCGGCGTTGAGTTCCGCCACTCAATATGCAGTGCATCAAAAAACTCGGCGGTAAGTAGGAGAGTCTTAATACTAGGTTCCCTCTACCTACTCTACCGTGTACGGCATGAAGCAGATTAAATTTAATTTTATTTTCACATATAAATAATTACAGATACTACAAACAAAATAAAAGCATAATATCTAGTGTTACGTTTGATTAATAACTTTCTATATAGCGTGACTTGGCTCGTTCTCGTACAGAGATATACCTGCATGCTGTTTTCATTTAATGAAAAGAAACTGATGACTCGAGTGTTTATATTATGATGCATTTTCAGTTTGCACCAACAATCGAGATCCAGTCACTCGTGAAACTTGACCTAAATCCCTACAATAGTGCAGGTTCGAGTGCATCTTCAATAATTATCTGAGAGCCACGTTCACAGGATTGCGGTTTCAATCCTGAATAATTGGATTCGATAGCGTGATTTATAGTGTAAGTGCATTGTTTGTATGGTTTTTTTATTTATTTTCCATCAATAGCAGAATTTTGAAGTACACTTAGACTGTCGTAGAGCAGAGGCACCAGCGTGATTGTAAACGCAACGGTTGTGGGTTCGATCCCCATTCGGGGAAATTAATTATAGTTTATTAATATGTGTTAAGGTCAGTTGTAGCGCAGCAAAGTGTGACTGCAATATCGACTGGTTGTGTGTTCGATACGCACGAGGAAGTAAAATATTTAAATTTATATTTTCATTTCTTCGCTCTGGTGTCGAAAAGCAAAGCGCGTCGTTGAGTTCCGCCACTCGACACGCAATTCCTCCAGATTTTGGCGGAAAGTGGGGAATGGAATGTCTTAACACTAGGTTCCCTCTGCCTACCCTGCTATGTGCGGGATACAGCGTAAAGCTGATTTTATTAATATTTTCTATCACTTTACAAAGCAAGATGCGGCGTTAAGTTCCGCTACACAACACGCAATGCCTTGAAAATTCGACGAAAAGTGAGTTACGGAGTGTCTTAACAGTAGATTCGCTCTGCCTACCGTGGCATATGCGGGATACTACGTGAAGCTGATTTAAGTTTGAAAGTTAATTAGTTGACGCTTTCATTTCTCTATCCGGTACTTAATAAAAACTACTTTAATTAAAAAGGTAATACTTATAAAAAAAGAATTCAAGCGGAAGTTGTAAATTTGATTCCCGCATGGTGGGAGTGCTTCATATTGTCTATTTAAATATTTGTTGTGGTCGGACGACGACTATAATTTAATAAATGGTGATAATATATTAGATTTTTTAAACCTCAAAATGTTTATCTTTTTTTTAGCTTCACTCAGTATCCCGCACATTGCACGGTAGGCTGAGGGCACCTGGGAACCCATTGTTAAGGCATTTCGTCTACATTAATTCAATTTCCTTCTCCGCTGTCTATTGAATTTTCGACTCAACGCCGCTCTTTGCCTGGTTACCACTTGGGGGATCGAATATAGTAAATATCTCAATGCCCCCAGTAGGAATCGAACTCACAACCGACGTTTGTGCCCTGGCGCGGCGCCACGACGGCCACAGCAGCAAAATATTTCTATATAGATAATAGACCTACATATGCTTAATTCGCTTTAATAAACAGAAGATTCCTTCAAAACAGATTTGCACCAAATTTTCTTTGTAATAACATATAAATTTCACCCTCAACCAAACAGCAATAGATATAGCTAATCTAAATTAACTTGGCACGACTTTACAACTTTTAATTGCAACACACCGAACAAACGGAATTGAAAGAAAACGTTAGAGTTTACTTAGTTTCAGTTCGGTTAACCTCTATGTTATAATCTTATTTTTATCAGGGGAGTCCAAGAAACTTGTACTTACAAGAGCGGGCGGCTTAAAACGAAAAGAAAAAGTTTTAATAGGAAAAAGTGCAATGGGAAGATAGTGAAAAAAGATGTGAGCAATTTCAACTTTAACGGGACGATGAGGGTCCCGTTTTAAGTTCTTCTAAGGTTAACCCACAGAAAATTTAATGACAAAACTTCCAAACTTTACTGACTGACAGTGACAAAGTGGTTAGGGCTTAGAGTAAAGGGCTCGGAATTTGTGTAACGGTAAGTATAAGTAAAATATTATTCTGTAATGTGTAATTGTATCTATAGAATCGAAGTATATATAAATTATATAAACTAAACACTATTAAAAAAAAGAAAAAATAATTTAATTTTAATTTAAGTATCATTTTAAATGAAAATACTACATGATTTGATTGATTCCCAGAACCTCCTTTCAAATATACATACATACATTCTATTAAAAAAAATACGAACTTAATTTTAATAGA
This sequence comes from Heliconius congener, assembly GCA_018230605.1. Classification (NCBI taxonomy): domain Eukaryota; kingdom Metazoa; phylum Arthropoda; class Insecta; order Lepidoptera; family Nymphalidae; genus Heliconius; species Heliconius congener. Next base: position 8,441 of record DWAO01005304.1, read on the forward strand.
ATATTATGATACACAATCGAGGCCAATACAATATTTATTACAATACAATATTTATTATTTTCATTTCTTCGCTCTGCGTGAAACTGATTTATTTTATAATTTTTTCATTCTGTGGGTTAAGGTTCCCTCTGTCCAAGGTTAACCCTAGTATTAAGTTAATTCCGTTCCCTATTTTCCACTGAATCTTAAAGGCGTTGCCTGTTGAGCAGCGGAACTTAACGCCGCGACACCAGAGCGAAGGAATATAAATGTAAATAAACATTTCATTTCTTCGACTAGGGATCGCAACTAATCACTTTTTGCCTCTACGCCACGACTGGCCTAATACGTTTATTACTAGATACACTTTATTCTAAAAAAACAGTTAAGCTCAGTTTGGTTAGATGGTAGGAGATAGAGCTAGCGTGCGTCTAAAATCGAGCTTCCTAAACAAAACGGCAATCATCGCGTGTAGTAAACAATGCTGCATTTTAATTTTCTCAACAATAGGGTCCTAATAGTTCATAGATGAGACGGACTCGTCTACAGAAGACAATACCTGGATGAGCTTGCACTATCACCTAATGGTTTCTTTGCTCGAACGATGTTGTCTTGTATGATAAATGCATGTTTTCCCACGTCTGGGAGGGTGTTTATGATAATCTCTCATTGTGTGTTCGAATATTTTCTTGTAAAATACAGCTACAGTACATTTATTTTTTTGTATATATGTACGTACATAATTATATATTTGAAGGTAGACGACTTGTATTACTACAAAGTGATAATAAACACTATATTAAATAAATCAAATCAGCTTCACGCTATATCCCGCACACTGCAGGGTAAGCAGAGGGAACCTAGTGTTAAGACACTCCGTTCTCCACTTTCCGCCGAATTCTAGAGGCATTGCGTGTTAAACATTATATTATCATGTAGAATAACAAGTTTACAAATATAAACAAAATTACAATAAAGTAACTATTATTTTGCTTTTAATATGAATGTGTATTTTGTTTATATTTCTTATTTATTTTGTCAGGTCATCGATAGTGGCGCACCGGCACAACAGTTTTAGGATCGATTCCGAGTTAGAATAAATAATTATTTTCATTTTCTCGTTCTTGAGGAAGGAAAACGTAGTGCCTTGACACTACGCTCCCTCTTATGAACTTGTTAAACACAGTAATAAATGTGTATTTTTTTGGATTTGGATTGGTTTTATTTTTTTATTCTAATCGAGTAGTTTTCACCGATATGTATGCAATTCTTGTCTGTTTTGAAATACTTAAGAGGTGATTACTTCCACTTAATGGTATAGCAATTTATCACTTGAAGCTTTTAAGCTTAGAAACATCAGGTTATCTTCAAAGATTAGTTTCGACTTTCACACGTTACTTGCGCAAGAGATGGGTTTTTCCGTACGGCACTTTGTCGATGGATATAAAAGAATACTTCAGTAAATCACAGCGTGTATCCTTCTAAATAAAAAATATCTTTTACACGTAAAATGCTTGTGTATGTTACGGCAAAATATATCTTAAGCATAATTAGTAATTAAGACCAGTATTGTACTTTTATTAATGTAAATATTCCAAGGTTTCTTTGCAGAATTTAGCCAACCTTTTGGGTTGGCTATTCCGTTTTAATAATATATTAATAATATTATTATTAATCTTTTGACACGGTATCACGAGTCAGATTCGCCTATGGAGGGTTCCGTACGAATTTCAGAATTATACAATAGGAAGTATAACTCTTTATGAGTTATACTTCCTAGTTCCTAGTTCATAAACTTAAGCTTGCATATGCACCAATTTTGTATGAAATTAACAAGAAATATGAGATGATGAGTTTGTACTGATATTTTTATATTATATATTGATAATTATTCACTTTTTAGAATTTTTCCTTAATTTGTATTGTGAATTTTCACTTCGCTCCAAATTTCATAACTTTAGGTCCACAGGAAGTATCCCATACGTTTTGATTACGCATTTTAATTTGATTGATCCTACAAAATGAAGCAAAATCGGCATTTATTTCAGCTTGATACCTCCACATGATCTCGAGCTAAATGCTATTGACGACAGATGAACAGACGCATAACAAAGTGAGCCTGTAAACCTTTTAAGGTAAAAAAGGAACCCGGTACGGAACCCTAAAACAAAACCTACCAAATTAAATTGCACTATCATCTATCAACAAAATTTTAAAATCAAAGGAAAGGATAAGAAGCTTGATAATCTCAACATAAATACATACATATATTATACGACAGTACAATACTGTCGTCCACTTTTATAAACACATTCACGATCACAGCCGTCGTAAAGCTGTCTGTGCGTCATCGGAGGCGTGTCGTATAAGTTTTATGGCGCGGCTGAGGAGTGAGGCCCCGGGCGTTGAGTTATGCGCAGTTCGGGATTTTAAAACAGTTGTTACTTAGCCGTATAATATTTAAATTAAATTGACAAATGTGTTAGTTTTTTTTGTTATTTCTTTTAATTTCACGTTGTATCCTGTTTATAGGCCTCTTTTTACTTGAATTCAGTGTTAAGACACTCCGTTCTCCAGATTTCGTCAAAATTTCTAGGCTTTGCATGATTGGTGGCGTAACTCAACGGTGGGCTTTGTCATCAGAGTGAAGAATTAAAAAAGTCAAATAATTCATTTCCCCGAGTGAGAATCGTACTCACAACAGTCACACGCTGTACCACTGCTCCACGACGGTTTGTTTTGTTATTTAATTAGAGTTGATCTTTCGAAAAAAAATAATAGATATTATTTTATTATGATAACAAATATGTAGATAAGGAGAGGAAGACCTCGGTTGATCTTCGAGATCACAGGATTGATGATACTGGAGGAAAGGACGTCAAAATCATGAGGATATGAAGGGCATGTAAGCAGAAGTTGATGATACTGAAATAGGCGAAAGAGGAATGCAAAGACCTTAGTTTTTGGCGCTCCTCACTCTATCCTGCTATGCCTATATAAGGGACGTAAGAAACGTGAAACTTATATAGACTTTTTATGACATAATATACATTCTAGACTAACGTAACCGCGGCTAGGCCCGGTTAAACTCATTGTTTTTTTAAATAGTTAATAATACATCTACTTTGTTCTCCAATTTCAATTGAAGTTACTCTAAAATGGTTTATGATAATAATATATAAAAAGAAACGTTTTGAAATAATTCATATTAATAGACAATTATAAGTTCAATAGTTTTCATAAATATCTATATACAAATTTAGATAATACTATCACTACTAAGCTCTTCATAAGTCAAAGTGATAACATTTTTACGTCCATACTGACATAAATACTGTTTGTATTTCAAATAATATTTTTTTAAAATATTATATTTTATATATAATCTTTCATAGGCCTTAGGCCTAGGATTATAGGTCGTGGCGCAGTGGAACAAAGTGTGACTGTAAAACCGACTGGTTCTAGGTTCGATCCCCACTCGAGGAGATGAAAT
>DWAO01005305.1:0-11912 GCA_018230605.1 Heliconius congener
GCGAAGAAATGGAAATATAAATTTAAGTAAATATTTCATCTCCTCAAGTGAGGATTGAACCCACAACCAGTCGGTTTTACAGTAACACTTTGTGCCCCTGCGCCCCTAAAAGAGGCGAAGTCGCGTTTGATTCGATAGTATGTAAATGTAACTTATGGTTGGCTAACATTCTTAGATATTTCATCCAAAAATGACTTCACATGTTATGTATTTAAAATAAAAGTACTTTGTTTCCTAAGTCATGTATTTCCAAATTTTGTATTTGATTGTAAAATATTAATTTTTAATTTTTATGCATTTTTATATATATATATGTTCATTAATTGACCTGTTGACGCTATATAGCTTCGATTGTATTATTATTTATTATGTTAGACCAAAGATATTTAATAATTTTTCAATTCAAAGAATTTATATTCATACTATTATATGATAAATTTATATATTAGTTATTAAAGATTTTTTTTAATTTTATTTTAGAAGAGATATATCTTTATAATTTGAATGTGCAATAAACATTGTTACAATAAAAATAAAGTTTACCATAACAATAAATTATAAGAATAAGATAAATAGTCTAAGAGTTGACAATAGTTCAGCAATTATATACAAATTAATTAAACGCTTTTATTATATTTAAGTATAGAGAACTTAGTGATCAGGTACTCCATTTAAGTTATTTTTTTTTTTTATCTCTTATAATAAAGATACTTGTTACATAAAAATGTTCATGTGTGGAAAATGGAGTGTGCTCTTTCAGCAATATGAAGCGCTTTTTTTATCACATCAAATAACTTATTTATCAAATGCTTGCGCTTTATCTAATTTCGTGCATTTTGCAATTTATTCTATTATTTAGATCTTATTATTAAATAAAAATTTGATATTGTTACTGTATCCCAGACTATAATAAACATTTTGTATGTTTATAAGTAAACTAGCATTTAAATAAGATTTTTAATAAAGAATTTTTTCACCGATTCTTACTTTATTTTTTATTTCATGGCATTAACTTTACTACTTTATAAATTGTAGGTAAGATTTTTACTCATAAGAATAAGCACATATTTAAATAATACTGTGTGGTTAAAAAAAATTGAAGCCTTAGTTCTTAGAAGTTAGATCGGCCAAGTGAATTAAACAAAATAAATATATCAAGACGAATTTAACGAGTCCATTTTCTTGATTTTACTAATAAGCATCCGTGGATTCTGGCGCCATCATCAGACCAGCTCAGTGGTACTACCGTCACTCAATCTGTCTATTACTAACAAGTCATGAAAAAAAAATTGTAGTGATTGAAATCAGGCTTCTTGATTTCTACGAAATAAATTATTATAAATTGGCAAATAGGATCACTATTGTATACGCCAATATTTTGTATGAAATGAACTAAATATATTTTTATGTATATTTTTAATATTTTTATTTAATTTTTACGCTGTATTCCGCATATAGGAGGGTTGGCAGAAACGTACTGTTAAAACACTCCGTTCAACACGCACCGCCCACATTTCGAGGCATTGCGGGTTGAGTGGCGGATCTCCATGCCATTCGAGTGAGAATCGAGTCCACAACCGTCGCGTTTACAGTCACAAGCTAGTACCACTAAGCCTCGACAGCCCCGAAAAATTTTAAATTAAGATAATCATAGCCAACTTGTTTCTGATATCATAGCCATTTAGATTTTTTCATTATTATTTACATTATTAACATTAATGTAGGTGTATTTTTTTATTTGTATATTCTATTTTGTAAGTAATTTTTTTAAACATTTTATTTGTTTATTTACCAAATTTTTGTGCGAAAATGCGAGAAATAGTTCACATTCAAGTTGGGAGATGCGGCAATCAAATAGGAGCGAAGGTCATTTTATAAGTTTCTTTTGTAGTCGTCCTTAATTAAAAAAAAATCAGCTTCACGCTGTATTTCGCATACAGCAAGGTAGGCAGAGGGAACCTAGTGTTAAAACACTCCGTTTGCCACTTTCCCCCGAATTTTTAAGGCATTGCGTGTGGAGTGGCGGAACTCAACGCCGCTCTTTACCTCGACACCAGAACGAAGATATGGAAATATAAATTTAAATAAATATTTCATTTCGAACCCACAACCGTCTCAAAGTCACACTTATACTCTTGGGCCACGGCGGCCTCAAGTTCTTTAATGTTTTTAGCTTTACGGTATACCCTATCGTTAAAACACGTAAGCTCTCTACTTTCCGCTTGATTCTGGTGGCATTGCGTGTTGAATGGCGGCACTCAACGTAGTCCTTAGCTTCGTTACGAGAGCGGGGAAAAGCATTATTCTTACTGCCTAACTGTACTAATATACGTGGTAGATTTAAATGTATTTTTTTTATTGATATTGCTAGATATCAATAAAAAAAAGTTTATAGTGCAATTTCAAAATTAAAGATATGATTAAATTTTTTATTAATAATTTTTATATTTGAAAATATATCTCAAATGAAAAATCTCTTTCCATTCCATAGTTCTGGGAAGTAATATCCGATGAACATGGAATAGATCCTAATGGTTGGTACTCAGGCGATTCTGATTTACAACTTGAACGTATCAACGTCTATTATAACGAAGCTGCCTGTAAAACATATGTGCCACGAGCTGTTCTCGTCGATCTTGAACCTAGTACCTTGGACAGTATACGATCTGGACCATACGGGGCTATATTTAGACCAGATAATATTGTATTCGGTGGTAATGGCGCTGGCAATAATTGGGCTAAAGGCCATTATACTGAAGGGGCTGATATACTTGAGTCCATATTAGATGTGGTCCGAAAAGAAGCTGAAGGTTGCGACTGTCTTCAAGGTTTCCAAGTTGTACATTCCATTGGTGGTGGAACTGGCTCAGGGCTAGGAACCCTAATTTTAGCAAATTTAAAGGAAGAATACACTGATAGAATTGTATTAACCTTCTCGATAGTTCCTAGCCCCAAAGTATCCGATACCGTCGTCGAACCTTACAACGCTACATTGTCCCTAAATCAATTGATAGAAAATTCAGATGAAACATTCTGTATAGACAACGAAGCTTTATACGACATATGTTTTAGAACGCTACGTCTGAAAACGCCAACGTATGGCGACCTCAACCACTTAGTATCAGCTACCATGTCCGGAATAACCACTTGTTTACGCTTTCCGGGACAATTGAACGCAGATTTGAGGAAATTGGCTGTAAATATGGTACCGTTTCCTCGACTCCACTTTTTCATGCCAGGATTCGCTCCACTTACCGCTAGGGGTAATCAAAAATACCGAGCTTTGACCGTACCAGAGCTGACACAGCAAATGTTCGACGCTAAGAACATGATGGCCGCCTGCGATCCAAGACAAGGCAAATATTTGACTGTAGCCGCTGTCTTCAGAGGGCGCATGTCGGTTAAAGAAGTTGACGAACAAATGCTCAACATTCAGAATAAAAACAAGGATTATTTCGTTAAATGGATACCTAGTAACGTTAAAACAGCTGTATGTGACATACCACCACGTGGTATCAAGATGTCTGCCACATTTATAGGTAACACTACGGCAATACAAGAATTATTTAAAAGGATTTCTGAGCAATTTGCGTCAATGTTCAGGAGAAAGGCCTTCGTACATTGGTACACTGGGGAAGGTATGGAAGAAGCGGACTTCATGGAGGCCGATAGTAATTTAGCCGATCTGATAGCTGAATATCAGCAATATCAAGACGCTACGGTCGACGATCAGGATTTCGAAGAGGATGAAGATACAGCTGAAAGTGATGAATGATCACTTTTTTGTATTTTGTGTGATTTTTTATTATTTATGTACTTATTTATTTTTTTAATTATTAAAATTGATTGCTTATTTATTTAATTTAAATAAAGATAATATTTTTATGTGTGTTTTGATTAAATTAATAATTAATCTTGCAAGAATATAATATACATATGTCAAAATTCTTTTTTAGGTCGGAATAGACACGTAGTAGGTAAGTACATCATGTCCTGTTCTTTGGTTCTACTCATATTTGTAAACATAAATACTTAATAGTCGAGGATAGTCGAGCTCTGGAGTGGCTCGGAGGGCTGCTCGTGCTCTGTCACTCCAGAGCTTTAACTGTTTGTACAATTTTCTTTTCGACTTGGCTGTTTTTGATGGTCATTACACCGGGCGGGGAGGGCCGACTGTAGCTCGCCCCAGAATGAATAAGAATTGATGACACGTCTAATGCCTGCTACACACGTAACGATATATCTTAATGATAAACGTATGAGAACTAGATTGTTAGATTTATCGGTCGTGTGTGGAAAAAATGGTTCTAATATATCGTTCATCGGCGGCAGTTATAATTTTCATGAAATAAATCGGTCTCAATTGTGGTTGCACAATCTATCGAAGCGGAGTGGAGTTTGAGTGCGTCGGAAGAGGGAAGAGGTGGGCTTCGCGAACAATTACAAGAATTTATAGTGATGTAAGATATACTCAATAAAAGCAATTGAAATAACTTTATCGACAATATTATATATTATTTACTAAAATAATAATAATATCACGGCGACATATAGGTACAATAATAGGTAGTGAAATACGAATATATCTGCATCCGATTGTTGTAGTATTGTATTGAAATCCTACATATACTTTTTAGAATAAATTATTTTGACATCCCTACTCTCCCTGAGTGATGTTGAATACCGTCACTCAATATAATATTTCAATTTCAGGCAAATCAGAACCTTAGGTAACGAGATCTAGTGTTAAGGCAGGCCGTTTTCTGGGTAATCCAACCTGCTACGAAGCGTGAGGCAGCTTTTTTTAAAAGCAATTTACATATCAAATTTGCAAAATTAAAATAAAAAATACACTATTTATTTAACAATTTATTGTATTGAATACTCGATACATCAATTTTCTCTTTTGTACATATTACGTCTAAGTACCAAATAATTTAATTGTTTTTTTTTCGTATTTCTCAATATTCAATATTACTGTAGAAGCAACAATTTCCCTACAAACATTAGAAACATTTTAATAAGTATTTAAAATTATTGAAAAATCAACAACTTTCACAAAATATCAACAGATTATATAAACCACTCAAACTATATGCAGTTTTTATTATTACATTTGTCAATTTTTAAAAAGCAAATTTTTAAACAATTTATTATAAATTGACATTATATTCATTTATAAAAAAAACAACAACACGTTTTGACATTTTGTTTCATACCAAAGATTTCACATAAAATTATGAAAATAGGAGTCAATTACGATTTGTAATTAAAAAAATATATTTAGACAAATGTAATACAGTGTCTTAGTAATATTTCAAAACATTAGTTTTTAATATGAAAAACATTGTATGCAATAACATTTGAAAGCTACATAAAAAAGGACAATTGTCAAAATGTTTTAGTAATATTTATATTTTTAACAAGATGTGCCCTCAATTTTATTTAAAAAATATTAAAGAAAGTTACTAAAATTAAAATTTACAATTTAAAATTATTTGTTTATATAAATACGATTTAGTTTGTTTAATTACAACATTTTCTAAAATTCGAAATGGTATTTTTTTCATTAATGACATTTCTGAGGGCTCATTAAATGAAAAAAAAAAAGGACAATTAAAAAACCTTCAATAGATAGAGGATACTACCATTAAAAAAAATAATATCATTAATTTTTATATACATATTTACATCTTAATTTTATCCTCACAGATTAGTTATGCAAGAACTCTCAATTGTTTATTATAATTAGTTATAAATATAAATAATGAGAACAAACAATTGCTATTTAAAAAAAAATAGACAATTTCCCTACAATTTCTTATTAACAAAAAAGATTAGAATAATAGGAAAATCTATTTAGAACTAGCGGACGACTCAGCTTTATACAGTAAGAATTAAACTCAAAAAAAAAATTAAATTAAAAAAGTGTTTTTTTTTCAAATTACCACAAAAGTCACGTTTTGTCATACAAACTATACAACCACTCGACGATACACAGTTCCAAATAGAACAGAACATAGCAAAACATGAAGTATATCACAAAAGATGAAACCTCTTGGGTATAGCCAAGTAATGTCCCGGTGTTCTGTCCACAGAACTGCGGTCCCAGCCTCAGCTAGCCCGACACAGGCTCTAATTTCACACCATCTGCTTTAATTTCCTGTTTCTGACACCATTCTACAAAATCATCTATGAGGACTGGCCAAGCACCCTCGGCATCATAGTTACTCATGCCGTCGTCTATTTGAGTAGCAAAGTCTAAAAGGAGGTTCCATGTGTCTTTTGGTATGGATCTTTTGTGGTGTTCCTGTAATATTGGTAATGTATGAACGGTAGAAACTCTTGGATCTGCCTTTGAACAGATATATTTGTGGATTTTTTTTTAAAGTTTTTAAGGCAAATGTATTAGAAAAAATTCTGGGCTGGGCAGTGCACTATTCTGGGGTGGATAAGTAATCTGTATCTGTAAACGAAACAGTAGTGGGTTTGATTCGATGGAACAATTGTATTTTAAGTATTGTTATCTTGTCCTATGGTACATAAGGTGGGGGGTTGATTACTGACACTTAATAAGCAGTCTCCAAATTTGGATAAAAATTGGGGAACAGAATATCTTAACAAGGTTCACTCAGTCTACTCTAGTCTACCTAGATAAATTATGTAGCGGTTCATATTTTTATGATGAATAGTACAATTGTATTGTTTTAACACAGTCATGACACAGGTGCACAAGTATGTGTGTGAATGACACAACAGGTTGTGGATTCAATTCACATTCAAGGAAATGAAATATTTAATATTATAATTTCTTTGCTTTGGTGGTGAAGCAAAATGGCAGCATCAAGTTCCCCCATTCAACATGTAATGCCTCCAGAATTCAGAAAGTAGAAAGTGGGGAGCGGAGTGTTTTAACATTGGGCTCCCACTGCCTACCCTTGTACATGTATGCAGCTGAAAGAAAAAAAATCTATAAAAAGATGAAGAAGAAATTGCTAAAGAATGTGTGTTATTTTTGCCATATAGTGTGCTTTGTCTTAAGAAAAGAGGGAAATGAAAATATTTTAAATATAAAATTTTCCTAATTTATTTACTTTGAATTTAGCTTTTTTTTTTGTTTTTCACTTTTAGCACAAAACTTATATTATTCTTAACTTTATTAATGCATACAATGAATGCTGGTACAAAGACAATAACAAGATTTTAAGTTTGATTCACACAATAGGAATGTTCTCAACAAGACCTGGGACCAAGGTCCAGTAGAATAATTTTACAAGAAAAACAATAAGCCTATTTCCATTGTTACACATTACAGTGATTTTTAACTCATTGCGTTTTAATACACTCCAAACAATATTTTATCAAAACAATATACTATATTGAGAGCAATAGTTAAAATTTCTTGTCATAATTTAAAAAAATTATGCAGATTTTATTTAATGTTATACAATATTTTATACATTAATTTCTCTCTTAATTCTCTTCTAAGAAGTGTTGTTAAATATAATCACTTACTGTAAGGAATTTGCACCAAACATCAAGAAATTTAAATCTCCCACGCAGCACTATATTCCAGTATGCTACAGCCATATCAAGTTCTAGGCCCTTTTGTCCAGGGTTTTTAGCATAATTAAATGTGAATTGATAAAAATCTTTAAACTTATTAGGATCTTTTATCTCCATTTCTAATGTTGGTAATTTTGTTTTTAATTTATCTATACTGTCAACTCCAAGCTCTATAAGACCACTTACAAATTCATCTTTTGTGAATTCACATTGCACCGCCGCTTTGCATTTCCACGCAATTATAAGCACTAATATAGATTCGGGACTTAAATTTAGGTCTTCTAAAAATTTCATTACACCATCAACAGTTACTTTGTCGTTCTCCTGTTGATCTCTATATTTATTGAATAACTGTTCTACTTTTTTTCTATCTACAGATGCTTTAACTGAATCTTTGTAGTAAGCATCAGGGTTCTGAAAATAATTATCACTGGCCATATCCAGCTTCCAGTCGTTTTGTGAGAGACAGTATATGGCAGTGCTCTCGCTGGTTTGAGTGAATGCTACGAATTTCTTCACTTTGTCTTTCTGTGATGATTTTAATTTATTCTGAAAAGAAAACGCAATAATGTTATAACCTTTCAGCTTTTATCTGTCAAATTTATTTTGATATTCATATTAGATTATAAATAAATTTTTTTTTCCAAAAATTTTGCCTGTGCGTCAGGATAACACTACATACTAACCATTTTGACGATTTGTTTGTTATTTCATATAATGACTTTCACTAAAATCACTGTTGTTTCGACATCGGAGCTAAAAATGAAAACCAACAATCAGAGACAAATTTTATTTTTTTGTAGTCAGCATTATTATTTAGCAAAGGATTTGCAAGATTCTTCCTAATAATAATTAAGTTAACAAAATTTTATTCCCTAAATTACTACATGAAGTATGTGTTTTACATTTATTTTATCTATATATTATTTTTTGTTTTATTTATATATTTAGTTTTATTACGGTAAATATTTTTTAAGAACAGCTGATTATCAAATTCATATGTTGCTTACTTTTATTGACATTGATAGATGTCAATGCTTATATTCGAAAATATAGCATTTTATCATTTTATCACAATTTTAAGTCCACAATTTAATATATAAAGGTGAATTTTATTTACAATGCCCTATTAAGTATTTATATGAAACAAAATGTGGAAATTTACACTTAGACGACTTAATGCTTTACCAAAACATAACCTCTGTTGTACATATAAAACTATAGTTACAAGAGTGAGATTCGCTCCAAGTCCAACTGGATATTTACATTTAGGTGGATTAAGAACTGCTCTTTATAATTACTTATTCACGAAGTCCCGAAATGGTGCATTTATTCTTCGTATCGAAGATACAGATCAATCTCGTAAAGTTGAAGGTTCTGTGGATGCTTTAATAAATGCTTTAGAATGGGCGGGTATAGAGTATGATGAAGGCCCAGGGAGAGGTCAATATGGACCATACGTACAGAGCGAGCGATTGAATATATATCAGTAAGTTTCATAGTAACTGTGTGAAAGTATTTTTTTCCTTGAATGGTGTGTAAAATTTTTATTCTATCACTCGGTTTCAGATTATATGAAACCAAATGGTGTGATTTGAATCTATGATATTGCATGCAAGTATATTAATATATTATATTAAATATAATGTGTATTTAAATACACTGTTTTAAGTTTTGTTTACTTTTTATTCAGTTATTTTTTTATATAAATCTATAAAAAATGCATGGAAAAAAAATACATACTTTTTTTTTATATTAATGAAAAACTATTTAATTACAATTATAATTTCTTTTATATTTTAGAGAATATATGCAAAAATTATTAGATAATGGATCAGCATACAAATGTTTTTGTACAGAAAGACGTCTCAATATTTTGCGTAGAGATGCTATAAGACATCAAAAAATACCTAAATATGATAACAAATGTCGCAGCTTGTCAGACATTGATATCAAAGACAAGATAAGAAACGGAACTCCATATTGCATACGATTTAAGGTAAAGAAACAAAAAAGTATTATCATAAAATATAATGTACTAAACATTATGGAATACTTGTTAAATAAGTGTTAAAACATCCCCCATTTGTCCGTCCATTCCCCAGTTAGATTTTTTTTGTTTATTTATATCTTTCTATAATAACAAACGAAAGAATAATTTTCAAGAGGTGCAAATTCCTATCATGTTAGGTACGTTTACTTTGTGGATTTTCTAAATGTAAATATATTTTAGAAAATGTAAAAAAATTGCATAGCACTAATACATATGTTTCTATAAAGTTACATATAAAATCTACCTACACAGATACTAAAAAATAAATTAATTTTAACAACCGTAACTATAACTGATATAAAAGCGTGATAGCTAATCTTATTATAAGTAATGACTTTGTAATCACTTTCTTCCCAACTTTCGGGAATTGTGTGCTGGAACTGAATTCCACACTTTTTATCAAAGGAGGAAATTAAAATAATCCCCTGGTGGTAATTGAACTCACAGTTGTCGCATTTACAGTCAACAGTCTCAAGGAGTGTATAAGAATTTCAACAAAAAAAATTATAAACTGATATTAATTTTTATTTTATTGAATTTCTGTATGTATAGACTGCAATCGTTATTGTTTGATTTGTTAGTCGGTTAGTCCTTCAAAGATTTTATATAAGGTGGTAAAGCATACCATGTATCATTTAACGAAAAAGACCAGGTCATAATGAAGTGATGGCTTCCCAAGTTCCCAACATATCATTTCTCTAATGAAGTGAACGATTATTTAATGTCTTCACATCGTCCAAACGCAAAGCTACTTATTTTCTCGCTCTGGGCCACGTAGTGTCTTAACATTAGGTTCCTTTCTATCTCCGTTCTTTTCTATAACCAGAATTCAGCGTGAAGCTATAAAAATAATTCTATCAGTTGTCGTCAGATTGTCAGTTCTTCGAAGATTTAATATTCGGTGGTATAGCATACGATGTGTCAATAAACGAAGGGGATCCGGTCTTAATGAAGAGTGATGGCTTCCCAACATATCATTTCGCTAATGTTGTGGACGATTATTTAATGAACGTCACTCATGTCCTGAGAGGTGTGGAATGGCAGATATCAACGACTAAACATTTATTGATTTATAGGTAAGGATTTCTTTTTATAGTAGTGCAGCATCTGACAGTGAGTGCGATGGTTGTGGGTTTGAATTCGATTTGGGACAATGTGTTATTTTCATTTCCTTGCTCTGGCAACAAGCAATAACGCGATGTCACAAAAAATGTCATATCCCAAGTGTAGACATTGACTTATCTAGAGATATTTTCTGGGGACGGGGATGGATGTTACCTTTGAACAGATATGTTCGTATAAACGTTGTTCTTTTTTAATTTTTGGGGCAATTTTTTTGTTAGTAAAATTTCCGGAGTACCACACTATTCTGGGGTGGGCACAACCTATTCGATCCGCTTTTCCTACGCCCATGGGTGTTTATTTTACTTTTTACCTTATTATAACAATTACGGTGTTAAAGTGTGTATGTATGTCGTTTTAAATATGTTTATAGGCTTGAATTTCTCTCAAGACAATGGCACTTGAACAGGGCTTCTAAATAAACAATATTGTGTCATTTAATTCTCTTTCTTTATTTTTTTTAATTTTAATCTTAAATATAATTGTTTATTTATTATAAGAAATATTTATAGGGCTTTCAGCTGGAAGCCTCCAGAATTTGGACATTTACCGCTCATAGTAAACTCTGATGGCACTAAGTTAAGTAAACGCCAAAGTGATGTTAAAGTAGAAGATTACAGGAATAAAGGTAAATTAAAAAAATATATATATTTATTTTTATATTTTAAATTTTATATTATATTAATTACCTAGTATAGGAACAAGAGTGGACTGTAAAAAACTGCGTAAGGTTAATTTTTATTTGTCGTATAGGTTTTATTTAGTTTTACATTGTATCCCGCACATTGGCAGAGGGAACTTAAAGTTAAGACTCTTCGTTCCCGACACTTCCTAACGGAAGTTTCACTTCTTAACGGAACAGAATTCAGCGGGAAATGGGTAACCCCATTTCCTGCGGAATTCTGGAGGCAATCAGGGTTGAGTGGCGTTACCCAACGCTACGTCTTGCCTCATTACCAGAGCCAGCAGAGCTTTCCTCGTGTGGGAATCGAGCCGCCAACCTGTCGCAGTTAAGACTCTTCGTTCCCATACAGACACTTCCGTTCCCCACTTTCCACTAAATCCTGGAGCGGAATTCCTGCACAACGACCGGCCTCTATCTGGTATATTTATTTATTTATTTTTTTTATGGAAAAGACACGGCAAACGAGCGTGCGGGTCACCTGATGGT
>DWAO01005306.1:0-11911 GCA_018230605.1 Heliconius congener
CTGCAACTCAACACGCAATGCCTCCAGAATTCGGCAGAAAGTGGGGAACGGAGTGCCTAAAAACACTAGGTTCCCTCTGCCTACCCTGCTGTTATATTTCAATTGAAATTTACATTATAAAATTGATTTTCGTTGATTATAATCAAATTGAATGGCTACAATGGAATCGGTTCACAAAATTTAATAACAAACAATAAGGCTAAAGTTCGTAGAACGAAGTACAAAATAAATAACAAGAGAAAATATAGGCGTCGTTTGCTGCGTAGCTCGTCGCATTCAAATTCATGAGTTGAAATGGGTATAGTAGTGCTGACCTGGCGCGTACATAATATGAATATATACGTATATGTTGTGTATACAAGTATTTTTTGTAAAATTTTATAATATAACGAAATCTAAAAAGTTTTCTTTATATTATAAAATTTTTGTCACAGGGACACAAGCGAAGGCACACGTTGTAGGTTCTATTTCTTAGAGGAAATTAAATATTTTAATTTTTTCGCTCTGGTTCAGTTTCATCACTCAACATCCAATGCTTTTAGAATTCAGCGGGAAGTGGGCATCAAAAGTGTCTTAATGAGAACAGATTGTTCTAACTAACACTAGATTTCCAGGTTCCCTATGCCTACTTTAACATAAAAAACAAAAGTCCATATTTTTGGGTGTCGTGGCGCAATGGAACAGCGTCTGAATGTTAAATCAGTGGTTGTAAGTTCGATCGCCATTCGGAGGATTATTGTGTTAATTTTGGCTGGCTGGCTCTGTTGCGACAGAATGCAACGTTAAGCTCCGTGAGTCCACATACAATAGCTCAAATACCAGTGGAAAACGGAAAAGGGAGCGTTCCAGCATGACGTTCTCTCTGCCCACTATAGTTACTTAAAATTATCATTTGACAAGAGGGAATGCTATTATGTTCGTTTTTGCTATTGCGGAAATTTCTTAAGTTATTTATATCTTATAGTATATATTAAAATTAAATAATGCGGCAAAACAAAAATGAATAAAAAATCACCGACTCAATTACGTTTATTTTTTTTTCGTAGTTAGACTAAAACTAACTTTTTTTGCTTTGTCTTGATAAAAAAGGCGAAGGTCGCCTTATCGAAATTGATAGCAATATTTTTTCGCTAGCTATTTATATATTATATTTTATTAATATCAGTTTTTTAAAACTTTAAAATTCTTTGCAAAGAACTAAATAATTCGCTTCTTTTGATTTTTATGGAAATCTAAACTCCATAACATGTTTTCAGTAGTAACTAGTGTTAAGAGACTAGGTTCTCCATTTTCCGTGTAGGAAAATGGTGAACCAGGAGAGGTGGAACTCAACGCCGCGCTTTGCCTCTACACTAGAGCAACGAAATGAAAATATAAATTTAAATAAATAAGGATAAAACCCAGTCGCGTTTAGTCACAATCAATAATAATTTTTTTCAATACAAATCACTATAATTTTACCCTATTTAACTTTTATAAGAAAAAAATATATGTAAATTCCATCAAATCTACGCCGTAGTAAATAACAATGACAAAGGAATACACAGGCATCGCTTACTGCGACGTCGAATTGAGATTCATGAGCTGGAAATCAGCAAGAGTAACGCTGATCTAGCTCCCGCATGCATATATGTAGGGGAATGCAATAAAATTTACAATTTGCTTTAAGCAGTTAGGTATTCGTGCTTGCTGTGTAATAGAATATTTTTTAAATTATCTATATATGATTTTAGAGGCCAGTCGTGGCGCAGGGTCACAAAAGTGTGACTGTAAAACCGACTGGTTGGGGGTTCGATCTTCACTCGAGGACATGAAATATTTACTCAAACTTATATTTCCATTTCATCGCTCTGGTTTCGAGGCATTGCGTGGATTGAGTTCTGATACTCAACACACAATGCCTCCAGAACTCGACAGAAAGTGGGAAACGGAAGGTCTTAACACAAGGTTCCCTCTGCCTATCCTGCTGTGTGCGGGATACAGCGTGAAGCTGATTTTTTAAATATATTATTTGAGGCCAGCCGGAGTTGAGGCACTCATAGATTGTGGATTCCATTCCCACTCGAGGAAATGAAATATTTTTTTTTTTATTTCTTTGCTCTGGTGTCAAGGCAAAGCGCGGCGTTGGGTTGAATTACTCAATACGCAATGCCTCCAGAATTGGATAGTCGACAGCTGAGTGTCTTAACTATTCACACTTAACTATTAATCCTTATGACTATCCTGTAACATGCGGAGCACGACGTGAAGCTGAAGAAATATCGTACCTAAAAACTTAACATAGTAAAGATTGAATAAAAATATATTAGATTCTATAATGAATCCTCAAAAATATTAAGAATATTCTTCTTACCTACAAAACAATTTCCTTACAAAAGTTATTGTTCAATAAATAACTACCATTTATCCCTTTACCGTTCGAGTATAAATTTGTATTCAACGAAATTCTTGTTCTTATTGGCATCGAGTTGATTGGATGCTCATTCAAACTCGAGAGTTTGATTTCACAAAGCCGAAAATCAAACGCACTCGTACATGTATCGTATATTCTAATACAACAAAAAAACCTTTTATTATTGGTAGCAATATTGAATATTGATATTGAAAATGTATTATTTTGTTTCAAATGCTGATTGATGCCTAATAATAGAAATTATATTTACGGCCATAAAAAAAGGGGTTAATCGTCGGCTCCTTAATGTTATTTAGAAAAATGCTATTATCATAAAAAATAGTTAAAACACCTGAAAATTAGACAGTAAGATAAATATTGTAAAAGCGATGTTCTATCTCCAGTTTGGAGAATGAATTATTTTTCATATTTCCGTTTTGGCAAGACAAAATACGGCGTTGAGTTCCGTCAGAACACGCAATGTCTTGACTTTGTTACTACGACTATATCTAGAGGCCAGTCGTGGCGCAGGGCACAAAGTGTGACTGTAAAACGACTGGTTGTGGGTTCGATACCTACTCGAGGAAATGAAATATCTATTTAAATTTATATTTTCATTTTTTTGCTCTGGTGTCTAGGCGAAGCAAGGCGTTGGGTTCGGTATAATTGGCACCATGTAATCATACCATCATTAGGTACTAGCGTATCGGGTGGTGGATAACACTCGACGACCTTCGCGGACTACCGGTCGGGAGCAACCTGTGAGCTCACAGGTTGCTCCCGACCGGTACACTGACTCAGGTCAGGTGAAGTGATCAGCTTCTCCAAGCTAATCACGTTCTGGCCGATCAAGACAGAAGCCGACGATCGTGTGACGCCCTCCGGCAGTCTCTTACGGATAGCGAGATCGAAAAAGCCTCATTCGGCCGTCGTCGTCTTTTTAAGCTACCAAACTAACTAAGCCTTTCTTACTCATTTTAAAACTCGATCAAAATATGAAAATAGTATACAAACATAAGTATATTAAATCAAGTAGTTACTTCTTTACACATTACATATAAATTATTTTGAGGTTAACAAAAGAAGACTCAGCGTCCCACCATTTTTGCCTCACTGCTTTACTTTTGTAGAGAAAACACTTTCACAGCTAGTGAAATAATATTGTATCATTTTATTAGGGTTCCGTACCTCAAAAAAAAAACCAGACAAGCGCGAGTCGGGCTCGCCCACCTCGCAAGGGTTCCGTACAAAAATTGGAGGTTTCGAGATGTTTCTGCAATTCAAACTTAGCTTAGCCAGAGGCCTTACATCTGATACTTACTTGTACTAGCGGCTTGAAGACCTCGTGCTTTAATTTTTAGGATTTAACCACAGATGTATAGTTAGATAAGTTAGATTTTTTCCTGAACTATACTAGATGTAGATGCTATCTGTCAAATTTCATAATTCTAGGTCAAGAGTTGACCCTATTAATTTTGATTCCCATTATAGTGTCGAAATACGCGTTTTTTGCAATATAAAGGGCCGTATCTTTTTTTAAATAAATGTAGAAATACGTTTTTTTCTGAAAATTTTACGGCTGTAGTTCTGAGTATATAGTTTGAATTTCAACTGGATATCTTGAAGCGCTCCAGAGATGAAGGCATAATCTTGACAGATAGACAGACGGACAACAAAATGATTTTATAATAGTTTGTCTGTCTGTCCGTCGGGTTGTCCATATTTTTCAAGAGTGAATGGAGATAACAATGTAAAATGACAATATAACAAGTATCGAGGTCCCGGACAACACAAAAATATATATTTTTTAATTATTTAATTGTGGTTACAACTAAATAATAGGTATATATAGTATTCCTGTCAAATATTAAGTGATATAATAAGCATATAAAACATTCGGTATCATAGCAGCCTCATGTACTATTGCTTATTAGTAAGACGGGACCCTATTACCAAGACTCCGCTATCCGTCCTTCTTTCTATCTATCTGTATGTCACCAGGTGATATCTCATAAACCGTGATGGAGAGAGAGAGTTGAAACTTTCACGAAATAGATTAATTCTATAAAATTTTCTATGTGGTCATTTCCCTAAGTGCTTTAATATAAAAAAAAATATTATAGTGCAATAGTGTTTTATATATAATTTTATCATTACTAGTACCACTGCTGAATAAACATAATCAGATAAGGTGACACTTTGTGATAAAAAACATTGAAAATATTCAATTATTTATGTATTCGAAAGGTTTCTTTCAGGATATCAACATCGTAATAGTAAAATATAATAAACTATATATTTAGTGCTACAATTTCATTAACGATGCTTCGACTTCGGGGAGAAACGTAAGTGATTTGAAAATTACAATTTACCTTAACTTAATTTAGCTACACGCTTTATCCCTAGCGGGGTAGTCAGAGAGAACGAAGCGCCAAACGCTACGGTCTCTAGATACCTCTTTCTCCTCGTCCACTGTCATCAACCTGGTGACGTGGTATATTTGGGAAGCATGTTCAGTAGAGATAGAAGATACGATATGGATATGGTAAGGCGTATTGCCGCCGGTAACAGGGTTAACGGAGCCTTAGCTGCATTGATGAACGGCACAACGTAAGCACAGCTGCGCGTTTGGCCGTACATCATGTTGGTACCGACACTGACATACGGCCATGAAAAGTGGGTATTACAGAAGAAGAATGAAGGAAAGATGAATGCAGGGGCTTAGCTGATCGAATCCACGATAAAGAGATACACAAAATGGCAGGTACTAGCGAGGATGTTACGGTGAGAATGAAGTAGAACGTGCTCAGCTGATTTGGGCACGTCGAACGAATTAGTGATGAAAGAATAGCAAAAAAGATTTATGATGGAAAAATGAGCGATAAGAGAGGTAAGAGATACCTCGGTTGACCTTCGAAAACACAGTATCGAAGATACTTAAGGAAGATCACGTAGCAAACATGAGGACACTCCGGAGTATTTTCATCCTTTGTGTGTAAGATAGCATTAACTATTAGATTACTATATGAAACTTTATTTGTAACCGGTGAAACTGATCCTAAATATGTAAACACCTAAACATATTATCGTAGATAATATTATTGAGTACTATTATATCAGTAATCAAGACTGTATTCACTGATTGTTACTTTGTTGCAATTTTACATTGCAGATTTTATAACTTTAGATATCTGGAATTAAATTTTTAATCTTTTAGATTGAGGTGTCGTGGGGTAGAGGCACTAACGTGCGATTGTAACGCGACAGGTTATAGATTCGATTTCTACACGTGAAAACATAACAAAACTAAATAAAAATATTAAATATATCATTTTCTCGCTTTGGTAACGAGGAATAAAGGTGTGTCTTCACACTAGGTTCCCAACTTCCCTCTGCTTACTCTGCTATATGTGCGATACATACAAAAAAGACACTGAAATGTCTTGACAGTAGGTTTTAAAATACACACACTATAATATGATTGACAGTACACACTTTTGTATAAAGGTCACTTTACACGTTTCTATGGCAACCAAAATTTATACGCGATAATTGATTCTTTGGTTCAAATAGATATTCAAAGCCATTTATACTATAGGAATGTGATATATTAAATTCTATAAAATGTTTACAGTATAAAATCTATTGAAAATTTGATTATGGGAAATATTACAATACAGTAGCGGTCAAAATTGTTTTCACATTATTTCTAACAAATGTTATATCCCGTGTAAAGAGAGTCCAGTGTTAACAATCACAGTCCGGTGACAACACACACCGCGCTTTACAAGACAAAGAAATTAAATTAACTACATTAATTTATGATCAAATTAATATAGTTAATTCCTACGAGTGGGACTCGAACCCACGACAGTCACAATCCTACAGAGTCGTGATGTCGCAGCTTTTAGTATTAGTTAACATTGGTGATTATTAAAATAATCTGTTCAATTATCTTTAATGTCATACTTTTTTGTCTTTGATTTCGCTACATTAATTGCAACATTATTGTAATCTTATTATACTCATAAATAAATATATATTTTTATTTTGATGTAAAAAACAGTTTTAAGTTTTTGATTATTTTTAACCATGATATTCAGATAGACTTTTTTTTTGAGGCCAGTCGTGGCAGAGGGGCACAAAGTGTGACTGTAAACGCGACTGGTTGCGGTTTCGATCCCCACTCGAGAAAATGTGATATTTTTTAAATTTATGTTTCCATTTCTTCGCCTTGGTGTAGAGGCGCGAAGCGCGGCGTTGAGTACCGCCACTCAATACACTTAATGCCTCCAGAATTCGACGGAAAGTGGAAATCGGAGTCTTAACACTACAGCACGAAGCTGATTTTTTTCATGAATAACATGTTTTTCCATATTTTTTTCCAGCTATAAAGATAGAATGGAACACGCACCAAGACATTCACTTTTGGAAGTGAGTCAAGATGAAATGGACAAAGTGCGACATTTCTACAACATCGATATAAATGCAATACTACAAGACCTCGAAGTAATCGAGGAATGGGGTAAAAAACAAGATCATTTAGTTGAAGCCATGAAATATTTGCGTAAGTTTTAATAAGATCTTTGAAAAATTAAATTAGTTTCATTTAAAATTGCGTAAGATTTGTTTATTTTATTAAATAAAATAATATCATATAGAATATTATAGGATTATTAATGTTCGGAATAGGGACACCAGTGTTCGATTGTAAACGCATCGGTTGTGAATTCGATTTGCCCAGGGGGGGGAATAAAATCTATACTAATAAAGAGAGTTTTTTTTAATATGAGTTGTTGTTGTCCGTGCCTTTTTTATTAGCTTACTGCCAAACATTTTACACCAGCGGCCGTTGGGCTAGCTGTACCCAAAGAGCAGCCCACATTTTGCGAGTTCAATATAATAATGCCTTCAGGGCGCTGTTGAGGCTCCCTTATCACTGTAGTGCGTCAGGCATGTTTGCAGATGCTCACACAGACGATAATGCGTAAAAAGGTGGCGTCAATAATACAAAGGGTAAGGGTAAGCACCAACAGCATCCTGAAGGTATTTGCAGATAGATTGGATGGGCCGACCATGGGGAGGTCTATCAGGTTGCATGTGCATAATGTAGCCGGGTCAATCTCTCTGTGGTAGCTATATCTTTATTTAATTATTAATTATTATTGTAATTAATTTTTCTTTGAATTTTATTGTTGTCTTGGATTTTATTTTATTATATTTTATTGTATGTCATCTGTGTTTGTATTTTATTTTACTAACATAGTTCTTAAGTAATTCATTGTACTAACCAATTATGAGCCTATGTTGCTTGAAAATAAAATATTTTTATTTTTGTTTATTTTATTTTATACTTGATTGGTTAAAGTTGCTGGGGTTGGTTTCTTTTTAAAATGTAAAGTGAACATTTATCTTTTGAATGGTCAGCGTTCCTCTTTGTCAATGTTCGAGTTTTGTGGTCGTTGGTCATGTTTATTGCGGTGCAGTTAGTTGGTTACGTAATATTTTTATTGCGTCCTCATCTCTGTAGGAAATAACCATTTCGATGTTGTGCTCCACTATATCAGTCACGGAACCTTCATTTGCCCGGCGAATGAACCTGCTGATAGCGTCTTCCTCGGCGTCAGTATAGTAGATGCATCCTTTTGTATGTCTTGTTAAGGAGACGACAGCGTGTGATATGCTGTCGTGTAAGGCGTTCTTACTGTCCTTAGTTTGGATGAGTACTACAGACAGATGTAAGTCTCTGCATTTCGTTGATGGTCAGGGTGCGCGAGTTTCCCCGTTTCCGTATCTTTTCCTGATAAGGTCCGCTTTTTCTGCTTGTGTCTGGACCAGGTACAGAGTATTGGGAGAATCTATTGGAATGAAAGCACCCGCGTGTATCGCATGTTTCTCAGAGAGCGAGTTGTCTGTTGGGCTGAGTAGATTCCGTTATAAACTTCGTTGAGCGCGTATGTCACATCCAGTGGATATCTATAGCATCTCGTTAGCTCGTGACTGATGGCCGTCACTAGGTTTGGGCCGATATAGTTCATTTGGAAGCGGTTTAATCTGTCGATGAAGGGTAATTGGTTTGTTCCCCCGATAATTGTCGAGTCTTGGGATTTGATAATATGGCCGCCATTACGATTGCCTCAAAATGGTTTATTAAGGCCTCTGTAAGTCTTGCGGGTTTCTCTGCAACACCGTGTACTAGAAAATAGGTGATCGTACGGACTTTATTACTGAGTCCCTGACACAATTAAAAGTGATTTTACTCCTGAGGCTGCTTCAGTAGAATAGAGGTAAGGCGCGGTGTTAAGTTTCGCCACACATCACGTAATATCTTGAGAATATGGCAGAAAATGGCGTAGGGAAGTAGTTTCTTCATGGGAATGAAGTCTCTACACATTAGATTAAAAATATTTTTTAAATATTTTTTAAACATTTTTAAAGTGTTAATCCACACTTAGGAAAGACAAATAAGTATTTAGATTAAAAATGGTTAGGTTCAAAAAATATATAGATATTCTAATTATTAAGGCCATCGGGGCCCAGGAGCACCAGTGTGCGACTGAAACGCGATGGTTGTGGGTTCGATTCCCACTCGAGGGAATGAATTATTATTTCTTAATATTTATATTTCCTCGCTCTGGCACGAGCGCGGCGTTAAGTTTCGTCATTTAAAACCTAATGACTCCCAAAATTTGGCGGCAAATGGGGAACGGAGTGTCTTATCACCTGTTGTTCTCTAATTATATTCCCTCTGTATATCCTCCTGTGTGCGCCATATAGTGTGAAGCTGACATATAATTATTGAATACTATACTAATGCATTAACTTTTTTTAAATTTTTTTTAGGCAGGCAGAACCCAGTGTTACAAGACTCCGGTCCCATTAAAACATTTTCGTTTCCACCTTGTGTATGGCATTATTTAAGGTGTTATAAAAAAAACCTGCTTTATCCCGCACACAGCAGGGTAGACAGAGAGAACCTAGTGTTAAGACACTCCTTTCCCCACTTGTTATTGTTAGAAGTGTAAACTTGAGTATTTTTACATAAATCTTGTTTTCAGATCGTGAAATTTTGGAACGCTTTTACCTAATAGCCAAAGGATCAGTAGAGGCTACAAAAAATATGATTGAAAAACTATTTACGATGAGAGGAATGATGTCTGAATTAGCCCTTAATAAATCAATTGGTGAATTTAATAAACTTTTAGAAAACATGTAAGTTAAACAGTATTAAAAAAATTGTTTCCGTTTAACTTTATTATTTGATTATTTTTAAAATATTTTTATGTTGCATATCGTATTATTTTCAACTGCTGGCTGCTATAGCGGAAGCTTCTGTTACTTAAATCAGAAGGAACCGGGGAACCCAGTGTTAAGATGAAGTATCTTCCCCACTTGTTCATGATCATGGAGTCATTGCGTGTTGCACCTTGCTTCGTTACCATAGCGACGAAATAAAAATATTAAATATTTCATTACCTCTAGTAGGTATCGAACCTGTCGCATTTACAGTCGCACGCTTGTGCCCCTGTGCCACGATTAGCCTCAACTTCTCAACTGAACTTCTTTATTTCATGTAGAAAATTCATAGTAATGCCTAAACTAACCGAAGAACTGTCGAGGGTCACTATAATTCAATTTGCAACTGGTAAATGGGATGATTTCAATTTTCAAACTTTCGTACGATATTATTTCATGGTAAGTATCTTATACTTAGAAACTACTTTTGAGGAAATATAAAAATTTAAAAGTAATCGGGATTTGAACCCGTATCTCTAGGAAACCGTCCAACCGTCTTGGTATCAAATAGTATTTTTCTTTACTAAATGTGGAATAACACTAAAAAATGTAAAAAAAACCCATAAAAACTAGTTCATACACAGTCACATTGCGATCACACAAGTGGGCTTTGTGTGCAGATTTAAACATAACTCAAAGCATTTTTATATAAAATAGACGAAACAATTTTTTTTTTCTGAAATGAAATCATTACGTACTGACATTCCACTGCGATGGTACACATAATATTTGATATTTTTATATTAGAATATATTTAACGTTGAATTCGGGCTCTCAACAAGCAATATCTCTAGTTCAAGCCGAAAGCAGAGAATGGAGAATTTCGATTTTAGGTTCTCCTTCACATTACTGTATATGAATATACTTTTAGTGCACTAGTATTTGATAGTATAGTGTCCTAGTGTCCAATAAACTATATCCATACATGCATTTATTCTTATATATAAAAATAAAAAAAAACCTCAACGCTATGGTGAGTGGCGGAACTCAACGCCGCACTTTGCCTCGACATCAGATCGAAGAAATGAAGACATTAAATATTTCTGTTCCCCGTATGGGAGTAGAACTCACAACATGACGCGTCCGCAGTCACATGCTTGTGCCACTGCGCCTCTGATCTCAACTCATTATTATGTTTTTTTTTAAATACTCTAATAATGAATATATTTTTAGTTAGCCGATTATAGACTGCATTTCGATTACAACTTATCAGAGACGTTCATAGTGGATTTAAAGAATTTGGGTATCAACGACATAACAAGGTTCAATCCGATGATCATAAAAAAAGCAGAGATTCTAAGTTTGGTAAATATTTTTTTGCATTTATTTATTTAAACAAATGAAACATTAATCATGGTTTTGTAAAAATATCGAAAAAGTGTAAAAACACATACTAATTGTACAATTTATATGTTAATATTTCTTGTGCAACAAAAAACTAATGAGGCCAGTCGTGGCGCAGCGGCACGGAGTGTGACTGTCAAACCGACTAGTTGTGGGTTGTATGACAGGAGATGAAATATTTACTTAAAATTTATATTTCCATTTCTTCAATTTATTCACTTGAACACAATTAGAGTAGGCAGAGGGAACCTAGGAACCTGGTGTTCAGATAGTCTGTTTGCGACCGAATTTCCATGGCATTACGTGTCACTTTCCACCTAATTCCCGTGGCATTACGTGTCGCCCCGTTACGAACGAAGAAATGAAATATTAAATATTTCATTCTGTAGTTCGAGTGGGAATCGAACTTAAAACAGTCGCGCATACACTTCTGTGTCACGATGACCTCATTCGAGAGGAAAACGGGGAACGGAGTGTCTTGTGAGATAACGTAAGCCTGCAAAAAAAGGAATAGATTTGGACCAAAGCAAGAAAAAAGCTAATTTATATTAAATAAGCAACCACATTTTCATTTCTGTTTGACTCTTTATGAATAAAATAATATTTCCAAATTGTGCACATATTTTTCTTATTAATTCTTCAGATCAGTAATTTCAAGCAAATTAATTGAACTTCTCATTTCTTTGTATAAAGAACAGGTACTTACGGTTTCCCATACAAAATCAACACGCAATGTATCCAGGTTTCGGCGGAAAGTGTTCCCATATTCCCTCTGTCAACTCTATGTGAGATACAGCGCGAAGTAAAATAAAGAAATATTAATAAATAAAATAAAATAAATAAATCAGCTTCACGCTGTATCCCGCACACAGCAGGGTA
>DWAO01005307.1:0-11910 GCA_018230605.1 Heliconius congener
TAAATATTTCATCTCCTCGAGTGGGGATCGAACCCACAACCAGTCGGTTTTGCAAGACACACTTCGTGCTGCTGCGCCACGATTGGCCTCTATCTGTGCGTCTTAATTGTAAGTAATTTTTTATAGGTATTTTTTTGAAAAATAATATATTTGTAATGTTTTTTCCTGAACTCAATATTATAATTTATGAATCTAGAGTCTTCTTTTTTTACCTTTTAATTTGGTAATTCTATATACAGTGGAAAAACAAAACTCAAGAAGCGCAAGTATAAATTTTGCATTAGAATATTTATAACTTTTAATATACGCCTACTACACAGGGGCACAAGCGTGCGACTGTAAACGTGACAGGTTGTGGGTTTGGTTGCCACTCAAGGAAATGAAACATATAATATTTTCTTTTCTTCGCTCTAATATCGAGCGCGGCGTTAAGTTTCGCGATTCAAGAAACAATGCCTAATCCGGCGGAAAGTGGAGAACGAAGTGTCTTAACACTGGCCTCTGCCTACCCTGCTACATATGGGATACAGCGTGAAGCTAAAAAAATTACAAAGTCAATTTATCTAAATGAAGAAATTTCTACAGTAGTATTCAAATTGCTTGCCCATTTAGATTCCAAGCTGAATGGTCAATGCATAATTTAGTCGTCATTCGCCACAAACCTTCAGTCTGAGATATCTTATATTGTAATCTCCATCACACGGAGCCGCCAGTAGCTGGGAGCTAGCTCTGCAAATTCAACGATAGAACTGCTTTGAAACAACAAATGAACGAAGCGTACATTTACCATTTGACCTAATTTCTCTATATTTTTAAATGAATTGTAAAATGTTGATGTATTTTATAACGACAGTCTTAATCCATCCCTTTTAGTGTAATAACAACGATGGAAGAATATGAAGAATATTATTATTTATTCCTGTCTTTTTTTTGCTTTTACTTTTTGGTGTTTATAATAATAAAACGAAGTATAGCAATACTTCTCTTTGTTTTTGCTTACAAAATATTATTTTATTTTATTTATTTTATATATAGATTATACATCCGTCATTTACACAGATTTTGTGTTATCCTTACTACTAATCAGTTATATATTTATATATGTAGACGCGTAAAACTCGATTGGACCACAAATTTGAAAAAAAAATAATTTACAAAAGATATTCATTCATGCATATATAGAAACGCATTTAAGTATATATTTTTTTCGCTGTTTAATTACAATTTTTTTAAAACATTTTCTTCATACATTCGATTATTCGAATATTCGTCTACCGAGTTTTCCATTGCAAGATTAAGAGGTAAATTAAATTTACTTAGAACTAAATTCACAGTAGGAACCCATAAATATAAAATAGATCATTTTACATTTTTTTCGTGTAAAATTATTTTTACTTCATATTATATAAAGAGGTGATTAGGATATAAAAAATTGTAGAAAATATTTTCGTCACTCATATAGTAAAGGGACGGGAAGGGGTGACTTAATCTATATAGGCGTCTAGGGTTAAACCTAAAAGTTAAATGTTTATACTCTTATAGTTGTCGTAAGGATGCTTCCATTGCTCGGGTACAATTAATGTTTACCCTCTAACTGTTTATTATACGATAATGAGATAAGTTCCACCATTAACATGATATATGTTTGTGACAACACTAACGTGGGACTTAATAGTGATTTATTCTTTTATAAATCGTAGTCAAAATTTATAATATTTAATGATTATCATTATATATGGTGTATTGGCCAGTCGTGGTGCAGGAGCACAAAGTGAAACTGTAAACGCGACCGGTTGTGGAATCGATTCCCACGCGTGGAAATTAAACATTTAATATTTTCATTAAGAAATGATCGTTCTAGCGTAGAGTCAAGCGCGGCGTTGCGTTCCTCCTCCAGATTTCAGCAGAAAATTAGGACCGGGTTGTCTTAATATTAGATTTCCTCTGGCCACCCTACTGTGTGTACAGTATGAAGTTAAAAACAAAAGAATAGATGCATATAAAATAGATGCGTATATAAGGATATTAATAAATAAAATTTTATTCGCTACATAAAGCTATGAAGAACTACTTGACATGGTGATGATTAGTGGGTTAAACTACTGAGCTGAAGATTGGGTGTTCGATTCCCAACCAAAATCGATTCGTAAAATGACGTTTAAGTAGTAAGTGCATGCTTTCTATATATGTAAGCAACACAGTAAAAACCAGTTTTACTAGTCATAAAACTAATGTAATTGTTAACGCGTCGCGTCACTTTCACGGAACCCTTTCTGCAGTAATCCACTGCTGGAACCGTGTGCGGGCCAATCAAGGCTCACGCTGCTCAAAAAACCGTCCAAACGATCCGACTCGATAAGGACCAATGTTTACACTAACAGAAGCGTCGACCTATTGAACTAAGGGACCACTGCACTTAAGGGAATTTAAATAAAACAACTTTATTGTTCTATCCAATCTGAACGCAATTTAATCAAGATTTTGCTTAATTATATTCAGCAACGATCAACGCCATCTCTTTAGCTTAAGGACAATCATTTATAACAAACGTATGATATTATAAGTAAAATTACTTTACTTTAGTAATTATTATTTACAAAAGATATGGTTACTCTAGAAATTTTTCATGGCAAATTTTAAATTCATATTTACTATATACATGTATACATAATTTTATATTGTAAAACATAAAAAACTCAATCAAAATATATACCATAGACGCAATACTAAATTAAAATACATTTTTCGTTAACGACAGAGATAGAGAGCGCAACGTTGTATTATATTCATAACGCGAGAGGCAGCTATCGCAATTATTGGAGTTGATTCAGTTTATTTATTTGTCTGACCTCGACTTGCGAAGGAATTCGGCAAACAGCCAGGTCCTATCATAACTTAGAGAAAAAAATAAAAACGATCCACTTTTAATGTTTCAGTTGTTCCGTACGTTTGATACTACGAACTTTTCTTATGATATCTATAGATACGAGTAGGGTCATATAATAAAACTTGTGGCTAATCGCTGTCTGTACGATGAGAAAATACGTAATTGCGGGCATTTACCAGTGTAAATATTGATTTTCATTTTTTTGTCTGTTTGTCTGTGTGTTTATGCACGCTAATCTCAGAAAAAGCTTGACCAATTCAAATGCAGTTTTCCCTATTGTATTTTGGCAAGCTTTACTTAACGTACAGCGTTTGTTTTATTTCAATTTATTCATAAATAAAAAAAGGTTATATTATTTGAAAGAAAATTGAAATTGGCAAAAATTTTAGTGATCGATCACGATAGTAATTTAGATATCTTTGTAAATTTATAATAGCATATTGTAAACTGGGAAGCCGCGAGCGGTTTGGTAGTTAAGATAATTACAGTAGTCGAGTTTCACTCTCTTGTTTGCTTATAATGTTTTTTTTGTATTATAAGACTTAGGACATTGTTTTCTAATACGTTATGTTATGTTGATATAATCATATAAAAACGGACAAAATTCTTTTAAATAACTGAAAGATCTATTTTTTATCTCTACCAATCTTTTATAGCTGTAAATATACAAAAAATATCATCACACAAATTAGGCCAGTCGTGGGACAAGCTTGACACTGTAAACGTGTCAGATTGTGGCTTCGACACCATCTCGAGGAAATGAAATATAAGGAAAGAAGCAATATTTTCATTTTTTTCACTTGCATGTCGAGAGGTATAGCGGCGCTGAGTCCCGCCAATCGACATGCGATGCTTCCAGAATTCGGCAGAAAGTGAGGAGAGAAGTGTCTTAACACTATGCTCCCTGCCACATGCGGGATACAGCGTGAAGTTGAAAAAAAAGATAAACAAGTAATTATACATACATATATATACCTACTTATATATAGTAATCAGAGAATACGAGAACATTTTACAGGAAAAATCACAAACAGTGGAAATAAAAAAAGAAATACTTTCCACCATAAAAAAGATTGAATGAGAAGCATAAAAACATAGTGCAGTACGTTTACTAGCGGAACTACTTAGGTGTGTAATAAAATTTCTACCGATGGATTTTCGATTTCATCTCAATTTCCTCTTTGGTTCTTTCCCCTTTCTGTTGGAGAGGGTACAATGAGCCATAACCCATGGGCCACGGTTTGGTGCCCATCAATTTGCTTTGTAAGCAGTTACGACATCAAATGCGTAAACAATGCATAGATATTAAATTAAGAAGGAAAATTACTATAAAAGGTGCTTTTGTTTCTGTTTACACTTTAAGCTTACATTTTAACTCAATGTACATTGTCTTCAGAATAGGAACAAAGGAAGATGGAGTAATTGTATAATTTTATAAGTTTTTTTTGAGCCAAGTATTCTTTTAACATTCTTCTCTAAAACTAGTAATGGCCATAATCAATTTCGTTTACGTGAACTATTAACTATAATTTTTTCGTTGCCGCAGAAATCTTGAATGTTCCTAAAGATCCATGTTTTCGGCTTTGCGTCTTCACTCAATTAGTGCCAGTCAGTCAGTACTGCAAGGGTCTTATATGTATAATCTACAATGTCCATATAGTTTATAGATAAATCATTACAACGTATAAGAAATATTAAATAGAAATATTTCAAATGAAAATCATAAATAAAACCGTACAGAAGAGGACAATTTACGAAATCAAATGTGGATCAAAGGACCAAAGCCACCAAAAAGGGTTAAGGGAAGGAAAATGATAATTACGATCTCAAACGTGACTTCGACTCGCACTTCAAAGAGCATTGCAAGCCTTTACTTTGACGCGCTCCAATGAAATAGAAAATGGAAGGATTCCGATAAATCTGTATTCCGTAGTTATTTCCGCTACCAATAAGCGACTATTGGAGAGTAAGCATTATTGAAGTTTCAATGCATTTGTGCGTTACTATGCTTCAACGGACATAAGTATAAAAAATACTTATAGAATTTTTACTTATTAAATGCAAATATCTAAACATAATCAATTTGTTAACAAATAATTGGTTGTAGTAACAAGTAATATTATAGTCGTCAGAACTTTTATAGAACAAAGGAAAATAAATTCGAAGATTGTATGAAAGCTTATAAATTTCACGACATCAATTTACAACATTCCTCATTACAACTGAAAAAGCAAGGCAATGGAATGGTTTTTTCTTTTCTTTTTTTAGCTTCCCGCACATAGCTGGGTAGGCAGAGGACACCTAGGAACTTAACGTTAAGGCACTGCGTTCCTCACTTTCCGCCGAATTCTGAAGGCATTGCGTGTTGGGCGGCAGAACGCTTGGCTTTGCTTTACTTCTTTATCAATACACAATTTGTCGCATTGCCTCTGCGCCGTGACTAATCTATAAAATCTCATGTTATTAATATTATATCAACAGCGTATTATATATTTACAAGCTAAGAATTTATAAGAAAACAATATAAAAACGTAACATAAGGATTACAACAGTAAGGGCCGCTTAAATATTGAATGAAATTGTTCAGAAATCTGAACTCGTAACAAAACGACCCCCGAGGGGCAGCGCGGTACTTCACTATACATAATTAAATCACCCTAAATGTTTAACCATAATTCTAATACAAAACTTCGCTAAAGTTGTGGAAAGGATAACTGCAAATACTTTTTACTACCGTTTTTCCTTTGTGGTAGTGTAGTTTCTGTATAATACATACAAGTAGACGTTTTATGTACATTTTGATTGTATGTAAGAGATGTTTTTCTGAATTTTACATTAAATAATAAAAAAAAATTAGCTTCACGCTGTATCCTGTACACAGCATGGTAGGCAGAGCGAGAGGGAACCAAGTGTTAAGACACTCCGTTCCCCACTTTCTGCCGAATTTTGAAGGCATTTCGTGTTGATTGGCAGAACTCAACGCCGCACTTTGCCTCGACACCAGAGCGAAGAAATAGAAATATAAATTTAAGTAAATATTTTATCTCCTCGAGTAGGGATCGAACCCACAGCCAGTCGGTTTTACAGTCACACTGTGCCCCTGCGCCACGACTGGTACGACTTTATGTCGTCGATATACGACTCGATGTCGTCGTGGCACAGTGGCATAAACATGTACATAAAGGCGACGGTGGTTTTCCACTCGGAGAAATAAATATCATTTTGTACTAATATTTGAACTTCTTCACTCTGGTTGTGTGGTGGTGGTCTCAACACACATTGCCGTGATAATGTGACGGAAAGTGGAGGGAACGGAAACGAAATGGTAACACTAGGTTCGCTGCCATATGCAGAATACACCGTGAAGCTGAAAAAATACCATTGTTATAAATCAAAGCTAGGCGTTGCGTCCCATCTCTCAACCAGCAATACCTATATTCATAGTTGGAAGCCACTTCATCTTGACACTATCTACACTCTCTATATTTTCTTTGTCTACCATATTATTAGGTGTATATACATAGGTGTCATTATAAAAATCGTACGGCTTTCTGGTGTCGTTGACATACATAATATTATGTCATATAACGGATCTGACAACAAAAAATACTCTGGGTTTCGATATTGCTCAGCTGTCAATAAACAATAATCCCCCACTGGCTTATGATAAATTAACGTGAACCATATTACCGTCTCGTCGTCCATACCAGCAATTAATTAATTTCATTTGCGTCTAGCACTCTTTAATATATATTTGTTCTCTATCTGTCCGTCTATAGTCACGCTGCATCTGCCACTTGATAGGGTTGGTAGAAGACACTCCATTTTCCGTTTATTTTTTATTAATACGTACAAAAATAAATAAATAACGATTTTATAATTTTGAAGTCAGTGTCAAGCTGATGCTACTACAACTTTTTTTTCTAGCAACCTCCATCGTGGTGAACGGAGACCTTTTTCTGCTTTGTTTTCTTGTACCACTTTTTGACACCAGTTTACTCTAAAGTAGAATTCTATGTTTATTTTTCTTAGTTTTATTCTTTTACGTAATTATCGCTATTTAACATTTCTATTGTTGTACTTATTACGAGCGGGACTCCAACCCGCGCCTCCTGGGATTGATCTTCGTTCTACCTTTAGCTACGTTCAAATTTTTATACGTTTTCTAAATAAATATTTTTCTTCCCTAAGTGTGGAAATAACACATTAAAGATGTTAAAAATATTGAATAAACAGCAATCTCTCTTGCGAGGCAATAATTCTTAGTAATTGCTTCTAAGAACGTATATCTCAGTGGTCAGAGCCTCGTCGGTTTCCAGGAGGCGTGGGTTCGAGAACCGCTACGTTCAAAAGACGTTTTCTCATTTTTGGTATTTAAAGCTATTATTTTTTAGGATTTAACCATGAATTTTGATTCCCTTTATAGTGTCGAAATGCGCGTTTTATGCTATATAAATGGCCATATCGTTTTGTTAAGTAAATGTAGAAATATGTTTATCAGGAAATCAGTCATAAGTTTTGAGGTAACAAACATAAAAGAATATACAGTCGAATGGTTAACCTCCTTTTCTTATAGATGTCGGTTAAAACGTACGAAATACTGATCAATTGGCATTTATCGCATTAAAATAATATAAAATTAAGCTACGGTCAACGTTTCTTTCATTAAATGGTTACTCGGTATATTTTACATTGACTTTAAATAACATATAAACACACGTTTAACGCACCCGATACCTAATTACCTACTTATTATGCCTATTTGAAAGTAATTTCTTGATTGGCTCAATTTTGATAGCAAGCTTAATTTATTATTTTATAAAATTATATTAAAACCAAATTTTGTACGTAATTTCTTTTTGCCCATTATATCCTCACATTAATTAGATTTAACCTCGATAAAAAATGTGTCTAAACACTTGGTTCAACCTGTTTTTTTTTAAAAAAACGTTAATGAGTGCTAGATGATAAAAAAGTAATGTATAACATATTTTTATACATTACCATTTTTATCCCACATCATATGATATTTTGTTTAATCCGTTCTCGCATTTAGTGTCTTTACCGTTCCCCATTTTCCGCCGAATTCTGGAGTCATTGCGTGTTGAGTAGCAGAACTCAAATCCGCACTTTACCTCGACACCAGAGCGATAAATTAAAATTTAAATTTTGAATCGAACTCACAACCAGCAGCATTTACAGTCACACTTTGCGCCCCAACACAACACCCAACATAAGTAAAACAAAGCGCGGCGTTGAGATCCGCCGATTGGGATCCGCCGAAGTACGGAGTATCGTAAAACTTTTTACTTTCTGCCTAGTAAGGAAGTGAACATAGTAACGCAAACGTGAACGAGATAAGCCGTGAAGCTAAAAAAAAATTGTAAAAAAAAAATCCCACATGCGATAGGATAAGCAGAGAGAACTTAGTGTTGAGACACTTCGTCCCTCATTTTGATGAGTTTACATGAGTGGCGGAACTCAACAACGCGCTTTGCCTCGTCACCAGATGTAAGAAATGTTTAATATTTTTAAACATTTCATCTTCAGGTAGGAGTCGAACCCACAACCTGTCACGTTAACAGTCACACTTTGTGCCCCTGCGCCACGACTGGGCTCAATGAAGAATATTTCCAAAATTCTAAATATATAAATCTGTAAATGTAGTATTACAATGAATACCATCAAGCAATGCGATCTCACACGTGAATTCGTCTTAAGCTAGTAGGTACAATAAATGCAATGACCAGCAAAATCTGTCTATTCAGAGTAATGATGTGGCCAATTTAACGATCATTTACTATACTAGGTATACTTAATCTATGGTTGTGGTACTTGGTCTCATGGTCAAAACGTTTGAAATATTTTTCTGTTTAACCTGTCAAAGCGACAGGTCGTGGTTGGTTTGATCCCAATAAAAGAAATGTTTATTTATTATCTATATTAAAAAAGTATTTTAATTTTCGTGGAACATCGTAATCATAATATTCTCTTTATTAGGTATAGTGACAAGACACCGTCGAGAATGTTAACCCATCACCACTGACTATAATTAGATACGTTACAGTATTAGTATGATAATATTATACCATTAAAATTGTTCTTAACTTATTCTGTTAAATTAATAAATCAATATTCTTTATTTATTGTTGCGTAAAGAACCTTAAAACTTTGTGTCAAGTCACTCCGTTCTTGCTTGGTGAATAGAAACGAGTAAGAATCGAACCCACAACGCTCAGCCAAACACCACTGATCCACTGCGTTACGATGGTTTTATGGCCTTTAACTTAACAAAACATAAATAATTTATCCTTTACTATTAAATGCGAAATAAAAATACGTATTGAGACATGTGTATTGAGACAAGCCAAAGATATTTTTTGGATACAAAAAATACATCCGCATTTGAGGCTATTTATTTGTGTTCGCTTGTGTGGTCTTCTTCTCTTCTTTGTTCAACTATCAAAATACTCCCTTATTTCAGAGAGTAATTTGGTGTTACAGGAGCGGCGAAATAAATAGAATTTATATGTTTAAATTGTTTTTATTTACTTATGTGGTTATCAATTCATAACCATGACAATTATAGTCAAACATAACAAATTATCGTCAAAATTACCTACTATACAAACACCGACGGCCAACGCCATATCTCTTTTTAAAATTATAATCATTTTATCTGCGGAATGCTTTGATTGAGTTGCAAAACATATTTTGACACAAACTGATTTTGGATTCTGCAAAAATTTTTAAACGTATAAAATATTCTTTGTAGATGCGTAAGCGCAACTACACATGTAGGTCACAACGTGTAATAGAAATATTTTGGAAATATACGATAATTAGATAGTTAAACAACATTTCTAAGTTTACTTAACACTTACGATGCAACTTCTTTCAAATGAATCATCGTGGGTGGGACGACTAACAAACCGAAATATGTCTTTCCTAGAGAAGATAAAGTTGGATTTTTTTAAAGGTTGCTTATTAAAACATAAAATTTATCAAGTTTTTATGAAATCTACCACAGCTTTGGGTAAGTTTGTAATCTTCAAATCGCAATCCAAATTGAACAGTTAGCTTACCTTTAGGCTATAACCAACTTGATAATCAATCAATCGATTAAAAGACCAAGGTACCAAGTGCAAGGAATACATTGTGAAATTATTATTCACTCTGAATGTCAAGAAACCTGGGAATGTGGCACCAACCCTTCTGGGTTTCTACCAAGACAAACTTGCTCTCCAGTCCAAAATCTCCGTTTACCTGCTGCTGTATTGATAGTGTGTTCTTTCTAAGTCAACGTGATATCACGAAAACGTCTACATGTCAAAACTTATAGGTATTTCATAGAAAAAAATAATTACAAGCTTATAAATGTAGTTAATTTCATACAAAATCAGTGCCAGAAAATATAAATTTCTCGACTTTTATAAGAAAAAATTTCCGTTGACCTAAAATCTTGAAATTATTACGATACTCTTAGTAGGCGGTTCCGACTCGCAATCGACCGGTTTGTCATTTCTTTTCAGCTTTGCGCTAAATCCCGCTGAGGAAACCTGAAAATCTATCCGTTCTACATTTTTAATAATTTTATAAATATATTTACGTATTATTATTAACTTAAAGTGTCCGGTACTCATGGAAACTTCTGTATATATTTTTGGTTAAACACTTAATTTGCTGTAAAAATGACAATGACAATGCAGCGCTAACAATTTATAGTAATTGCGCATTTTACTGTACAATAAAGATTTTATTCAGCTTCACGCTGTATCCTGCATATAGCAGGATAGGCAGAGGTAACTTAATATTAAGACAATCCTTTCCCCACTTACCGCCGAATTTTCCAGGCATTGCATGTCGAGAGGCGAAATCCTACGCCGTGCTCTGCCTCGGCACCACAGCGAAGCAATAAAGATATTATATAGTTTATAATTTCCTCGAGGAGGAATTGAACCCATAATCGCGCTGTCGCGTTTACAGTCACATTTTGTGCCCATGCGCAATGGTCTTTTAACATACAGTATATTATGAATAATATAATTACTAAAGGCGGATAGCGGGCACAACCTCTGGTACAATAAACATAACATATTTCTCGTGGAACATTAGGAAAACAGCCTGCGAAATATTATATGAATACTTTAATTAAATTTAATTTAGTCAAAAGTGTTAAGCAAGTATTCCTGGCAGTCGCGGGCCCCGTATATCTCATACCTTGTACTTCCAACCTTAGTGTTATATTCCGAGAGTTTTTTTTCAGGCATTAAAGCAAGGTTTTTCTGTTAATTCAGTGGAAAAACTATATGCCAAGCTTTGTCTTATAGAGGCGAGAAAATTTAAATAATTAAGAAATACTCTCCACCACTTATTGAACCTATAACCATCTAGTTTATTGCTATTTAAAAAAATTATGTATAGACATATTTTATTTCTGTTTTATTATAGTATTAACGAGGATTTAACCCTTTTGACTTGTTTGCCAAGTCTCGTGTTCTTGGTTGCTGTAATGATAAAAAAATTAACTTATTGTAAGACACCGACGCAATTTTTTATTTAAAAGTAGCTAATCTTACACAAAAATAAGGAGCTTCGCAACTACTTTAACAAAGTGAATACTACTTTAGTATGTTGATAAAAGGATTTTCCCAAAACAAATAATTTTCATGGAACACATGTGGATAACGCGTGTTATCCGCAAGAAGAATTATTAGATATGCGAATGAAAATGTAACATTGTCATCTCTTCGCTCTGAAACGCTTCGCTTCGTTAAGCAAAAAAAATAATAAAATCACCCGAATAATGCTAATTCTTGCAGAATATTAATTTCATAATAATTATAATTAATATTCAAATTTTATTTCGCCTTCGCAAATTAATTTCCACCACATCCCCGCTACGACAACACCCCTACGTACATTTCAACCTCTTTATGACAGTGTAAATATTTACACTAGCGAAACGGGGTCAGTGGGAGGCTAATTAGAGGCATCTTTAGGCAAACTTAATGAATAGACCG
>DWAO01005308.1:0-11910 GCA_018230605.1 Heliconius congener
ATATATATATATATATATATATATATATATATATATATATATATATAATGTTATAGTAATACTACTGTACAACCATTGTTTGTGTGGACTTTAAACCACAAAATGAAAAGTTAATCGTCTTTGTCCTAACCTACCTACATGCCTAATTTAAACTTTCTAAGACCTGTAGTTTCGTCAGTGTCTTTCAGCTACTCAGTAAGTAAAGGGCCTCAGTGAAGAAAGATACTCATATACAGGTAAAAAATAAGTAGACTACAATTTGGAGTAGGTATGCCGTACATGATAAACATCGTGGTTCAGTTGGAAATAATTTAATTGTTCACGGTGGTTGTGGGTATAAATCCTTGGTTAAATAAGGAATATATTACATATATTTGTAAAAAGCTTGAATGAGCAAAGAATGAATGATTTTTCTTAGCTTCAATAATGTAGAGTTTTGTCCTCTCTGGAAAGTGGAAATTAAAATAATTCAGTACCTCAAGTGGGAATCGAAGCCAACACGGCCTGACGGTGATGTTAACCCAATAGAAAGGATAGATTGGAATGACGGAGATGCGTGAATATAAAAACAATATAGCTGACATTTTTATTACTGACAGAAACGAGTAAATAAACGATTTCTATTCAAAAATGTTTTACATTGTGTTTTTAAATGATGTATCTCTTACACGCTCACGGCGACGGCTCATTTAATACGCCACTTCCTTCGCCCGTAATTCTCGTAAATTTTGAAATATTGAGTTCGTGTGGAACAATTTTTATTGTAGTGTTAAAATATTTTTTGAATTATATGTATACTTTGTTAACTGCCTAATTGACTATTATAGTGGTTAAGCCTATTATAGTGCAGTGACTGTAAATGTGTTGGTTGTGAGTTCAATCCCTACTAGGTGAAATAAATTACTTCAACTTCTTTTGGCAAGACAACGCACGGCTTTCAGTTCCGCTTCTCAACACGTCTTCGTCACACAATTCGATCGATAAGCGAAGAACGGAAAATATTGACACTTAGTTTTCTCTGCTTGAATTCAATTTGCGGAATAAAGCATTACGTTGAAAACAAACGATTTGAATCACTGCAAGTTCTAGATACTGCCTCCAGATTAGATTTTTTCTGTAGCGCAATTTGCAAATATTATAAAAAACTAATTTAAAAATATAATCCATTCTCAATATTACCATTAAGAAACTTAGTTGTTTGAAAGTAGAATCATTGGGATGTATAGGAAAATTCTTTATATTGAATTTGGCTTCATGTCACATAAACTAAATTTTCAGTGGGTATGCTATAGGGTAGGATTTAAAAATTTTCGGAATTAACGAGAAAGACTATTTCAGAAATATATTTAAATCAAATTAATAAACTAGCTCAAGACAAACACTTGCAACAATACTTACTAAACACACGAAACGAACTGCCAAGTTTCCCTTTAATATTTCACTACTATCATTATAATTAGACATAATAAATAATAGATGTACAAAGTTAGCCATTTAATTCGTCACAGACACTTAGCATTGATAATTCCAGAATGATGCCAAATCACAACCATGTGACCTTAGGCGCTATTGGGAGAGGCTACTGTGTTTAAAATTTACTAAAACTTATTTGAAATTTATCGCTTTACTAGCTGTCACATGCGGCGTCGCTTCCATAGTAAAACGGAAATAAATATTAAATTTGTATGAAACATGATTCGTGTTAATAGCGGGAGGTAGTTCTGACTGCAGCTGGTACCGCGGCTTACATTGAAAGGGCAACGTGATGGAAATTAATATTGCCTTCCTCCATAAAAATCTTTATGCTTGGATAATCCGTTTATCTATTGATAATCCGTTTATAGAACCCAAAGCAGCTCAAGGTTGATCTCCTAACCACTCTACCGCCGCTGCCGTTAACCGTACTTATCAAAAGGACAATAACATACCTACATTTTGAGACAGATGCTCGCTCTCAGGTACGCTGACCGAGTGCCCTGGTAGATCAGCGTCAGTGTGTCAATTAATATTCCCTTGATCTCAATCACACAAACGACACCTAATTTCATCTTCTGTTATATCCCTCCTCTTACATTTCACGTATATATTTGTAGCTTAGTCCCTTATTTCCCCGCCACTCCAGATATGGCGTGGTCCCCAACGGCGCATTCGTAGTCGTCCAGCGGGGAAGCGAAATGTAACACTCTACGAAAGGACTGACAGGAGTCGTTTCGGGCAAGATTTCCATCGTAGACCCCCAATAAAGAACTAGCTCGTAGCTTGTCATGCTTTTATTTACCATTATTTATCATTGACACTTGCAGGTATGCTAGGTCTATCTAATGTCAAGTAACTTTGTCCTCCGCTTTCCAGCTATATTCTAGATTGTGTGTTAAGTTGAAACTCTACACCACGCTTTGTCGTACCTGAGCGGGAGAATAAAAAAATATTAATTTAAATATAGTTAAAGTATGTGGAGATCGCATTTACAACTATCACGATTACAGTCAAACGCGGTCCCACTACCATAATTAAATATTTTAATTGAAAACCTATACCTACTATAATATAATAATTTAGTATAATGTTAAAATCTTCTATTCCTCATTTTCCGTCATATTTTCGAGACATTGCTTGTTCTGCGGCGAAACTTAGCGCCGCACTTTGCATACCAGTGAATATTATATATCAGAAATATTGAGATTATTATAAAAAAGATAGAAAGATGCAACATTCAGATATTAAGATAGAATTTCCCTTTATTTCGGATACTTACGTAATTCACCGTTAGCTCTACAAGCGTGTCGTTTAGCAGATGTTATGTATTCGTACTTGTGCGAAAAATCATTGTATGAGTCACATAGCGCCATTTGAAATACGATATATGAAGGAATCATATGAATATAGGTTTGGCCTGTGACATTATTTGCCTAGAAATAATAGTTTTTTTTGTCGTAATAGCACATAAAAGGGTAGACCTAGTTTTAAAACACTCTTCAGCTTCAGCTCCCCACTTTCCTTTAAATTTTTGAGACATTGCGTATCATATGGCAGAACTTAACGTAGCGTTTTGTCTTCTTATCAAAGCGAGCAAATGAAAATAATTTATTTGCCCAAGTTTACATTTAGTTCTTCTACAGAAATCTGGTGAAAAATTCATGGTAATAAAAAAAATACAAATTTATATAATTTGTATCAAAAAAAAAATATTGACTAGATTTTTTTAAAATGGCAAGTAAATTGACATAATATTTAGAGAAAAAATAAGGCAAAAAAATTATAATATACACTTTATATATGACACCCTGTTATAATATAAATAATAATGTTTACTTAGCGGA
This sequence comes from Heliconius congener, assembly GCA_018230605.1. NCBI lineage: Eukaryota > Metazoa > Arthropoda > Insecta > Lepidoptera > Nymphalidae > Heliconius > Heliconius congener. Next base: position 3,321 of record DWAO01005308.1, read on the forward strand.
ACGCACTTAAGAGCGTTAGCGAAGACAATCGTATGAACAATGCTGGCGGTCCGCCAGACAACTGCCATACAATACTTAGGCTTAAGAAAACCAATCTGTTGACCCTTTTGAAGTTTCAAACTAAATGTAGGTAGGTAAATGAACTTATTGTGATTTTTTTGTCGATAGAATTGACCTCGTCGTGACGTAGTTGGGATTCCTACAATTTTTTCTGGCTATTAACTGTTGAACTTTTAATTTTTCGCATTTTATGTATATAAAATAGATTTTACCTGTGGTTTCGTCTACACATAGCACATTCTAATTGTACTTATGTCCTTGTACTTATGTAATAGGTTATATCGGAAGTTGTCTTAGTGGAAAAATAGAGGAGAAACTGATGTAATTAGTAGGACCAATCAGGTAAATTTTCGATATTTTTTAAAGCTTAATCTTTTATTGTTCTCCCAATCTTTAACTAAATAAGATTGTTCGTTTTTGATACAGAAAAATCATACTCCATTTGTCTGAACTGAACAGAATGGGCCAGTTTATTCAATATGTAATTAAAATTTAACAGTAATCAATTCAAGCTTATATAAAATATCCAATAATATGTGTACAGAAGTACATACAAGCGGGCTATTTGCTCCAGTGTTGGATAACGCCCAAAACAGTCGAAATCAAGAGATCTCACGTAAACATCAATTAATAAACTCGATTATCTGCTATTTCAGGCGTTTCCCGCCAATTTACGATTAAATGTCAAACTGACGTAAGATTATTGCTCTGGATTCTGGGGTTTTTGGCCTCGCTATAAAATTGGCAGAAGAATAATGGTATTGTTTAGCTGGTCATAAATGTAAACGTAGATTTTTGTCTACCTTTTATTTTTTTGAACAATTCCATACGAGTTGGGATAGATATAAAATATATTACTGTTTATGGAATGAAACAGGTGTCTTAAACCTAACCCTTGAGGCAGAAGCAAAAATAATATTTAAAATACAAAGTTTTGAGACATTTATTGATAGAAATGTGTTACAAATATATTATGTTGTAAATAAAATAGAATTTCCAAGGTCGTTTCTCCAGTATAAAATAGTCACAACCTATATCTACGCCAAAAGTGTCACGTGGACTGTCATTTGTCAATGCTACGTCCAATGTTTCCTACTGTGTGGAAATATGACTAGAACATAATATTCATATGAAAAACACTATAACAAAAGTATTAATATTTATTCATTATTTAATTAAATATTATAGTTTGCTTAAAATCTGTATATGTAGAATTTCCAAATAGTTTTTAATTACTTCTAGTGAATTACTAGAAGTAGAGGATAATCTTGATAAGCATAATTTTACTTCTAGATGGTCTTGTTCTACTCTGACATCGTGAAACGTTGCGACATTACCGCAAGAAATGAAATTAAATTAAAAAGAACTAAATTAAACGTAACCTTGCTAAATATACTATATGTTCATGAAAACATTATCCTAAAAATCTTATTGTAAAAGAGGATTTTAACATCTCAGTTGTACACTCTTAAAAGGAAATCTTAAAAACTAAAAAAAACCCTTAATACTTATTATAACCGTTTAAACTGATAAATACAGAAATATCTCGTCCAAAGAACCTTTAAAGCTTGAAAAATCAGCCCCAATCAATCACAATCTAAACCTACCAAAAATGGAACGTCGAAACAGACATCACAAAGGAGCAAATGAATTGGACACGTCACTCAATAACGAAAATAACATGTTGAAATGTGGAAATTATAAGTTATAATAAAATATATAAATAAATACTTAGTAGAAGGGTATTACAAGAACGAGCGGTAGTCGCTGGTCGCGCGCACCACAGTGTGGTACCCTACAGTGAGTGAAAAAGTTTGTGTCAAACAGTTTGTGTAAATTTTAACGGTTGGTGTTATAAAATGGCGGGAGTACGATTCTATATATATTTTTATATAAATATTATATAATTAATTTCGATTCTTACACATCTTTACTCTGTACAATTCGAATTTCGCGCCTGGGCGTGGTGAGTGACGCGTGCTACACCGCTACGTTGCTACGTCGTAGGGTTAATATTTAAATTACTTGTAATTTTTAACTTATTTTACTATTAATGTATATATATAGAACTAGATGATCATGATGATTCTAATAATTTTAATATATAAGAAGTGTCTAAAATTGATTAACAGTTCAATTAGTTTACTTCAAACTTTAACGGTAACTTCTAAAACTGTGATTAAAAATTTAAAAAAAAAAGGACAGGAAGACGAAAGCTGACTGCAATATAAGCCTACGCAAAGTAATTACAAGTTTAAAAAAATATAAGGCTATTAAAAATACTAGTCACTACACATGAAAAAAATCTATATTTAAAAGTTATGACTCGAAAAAATCTTGTAAGAAACCTCTTAATAGACAATCTATTCATATATGCTGGAATGCATAATATTAATACAAATTATTTTTAGCAAGTCCAGTTTTATTCGTTGGTTATATTTATTACGTGATACAAGTGAGCCGAGATCGTTGTGAAAATCGCAGTTATTTCAGATGTTCGAGCCAAATTTCCATGCATAAGTGTAATATTCGTAGTGTAGGGTAGTATTCAAATTTTATATTATTTTGTTATCATGAAAAAATTATAATATGTTAAAATATAATTAATCTTGTTCATTTTGTAAGTTTCATAATTTAAAAAGAGTTAAGGGATTTCATTTAAGCTGTATAAAAAATCGTGAAAATCAAAGATGTAATGTATTTTATTCGCTTTCGTTATTTTTTATTCATGTCTAATAATTGAATATTAATAATATTGCTGAAAAATTGACAATTACAGAATATGTAGAGGCCAGCGTGATGAAGTACAGCATCTAACTATAGTCGTGATGGTCGAGGATTCGATTTCCATTCGGAAAAATGGATTATTTTTGCCGCCCTGGTAACACAAATGACAACGCTACGATCTGTGCTAACTCTGCAAAATGCAAAAAAAAGATATAGAAGTAGGTACTTCATGCAACTTGAGTTAGAGAAAAAAATGGAGACTCTCAGTTTGTTTTGAAATATCTTTATTTTCCATGATCATGAGGTAGATAAAACCAACTGATAAGTTACTAGGTCCAATCAAAATGGTGGTAATATTTCAGAAAGCAATAATAGAACTTATAAAAATGTTTGATTTCATTATTATAATGATACATAAATATATATAATTGAAAACAGCATTAACATGTAGTTTATTAGGAGCTTTGTAGAGTTGATAACTTAAAAGAGGAAGATGATTACAATACGTTTCAGATTTTTAAATAAAAATAAAATATTTTATTTTCGAGATATCTTCTAAAAAATTTGTTCGGCCAAATTTAGTGAAATAGGAAAGTGAGCCAACTAGTACAACATTTTACTTTCGTACCACCCTCGTGGTTTACGGTCATACAATATTCAAGTGCGTTTATTATAAAGATTTTAAATATTTTAACTGCATGCTTTTTACATATAGAAGTAAGAATAAAAGTATGCAAAATCCACCATATCCACTGCCATCTAATTTTCAAGAAATCACGTGTTTAGTAGTAGAAGTTCTAATATACACATGTCTTCCTAACAAAGTAGCTAAATTGTGTGAAAATATATATAAATGTATTTTTTTAATTCGCCAGTTCTAGCACTGGCCGCAGCTGCTTTCGCTTTGAGCGGATATATAAATTTTGATGCGACATTCTTGGCCGCCACTCACTCCGGTCACGGCACAGTGCAGATGGACGACCCGATTATTTCTGTAATCGAATTATTTTCATATTTATGTAAACTTTTTTCTATACCACCACAGTTACAGTGTACTGTAGCGTATTTGTAGATTAATGAATTTTATTTTTTTTCTTTTTCTTGTAAAGTAAGCAGATAGTGTCAAGAGCTTTCTCTACATTATTGCCGGATTCGTGACATTGTTTATTGAATGGTGGAACTGAAGGGTTAGTCTTGGCATATCCAATAACATAGTTATGGGCTAAGTTCTTATAGACAAACTTTTGCGACTTATTATCAAGATAACTTAACGTACTTAAAAAATGATAAATTGGTCAACGTTTCAAAGAGTCAACACAAAACATAAAAAAATATTTACTACTACTTTAAAGACGAAGACAAAAAAAATGTAAGAAATCGACTGTTCCTGATGCAACTTTGTTTATTGAATAACTTTTTAAATATAGAAATTTTATCTCTATGACTTAGTAGTGCAACCTCTTTAGTATGTTATCCAGACAGTGTGCGTTTGACGAAGTAATTAGTCCTCATTGGCACTTTCAGAACTCCATAATCAAAGAATTTGATTTTTTATTTTTTATAATCAAAAAACACAACAAAATAGATTAAATTGCATGATACAGACGATGCACAACCCTGAAATTATATAGTTTTTTTTTTTTATTATGTTTCCAAAGAAAAAACACCAACAAAAATATTGCAAAAGTAATTTTTCATCAAATCCTTGGTCAACCATAATATTATTAAAAATTATATAAATTTAATTATTTTTACTTGTTGAGGGTTGAGGACATTTAAATCACGATAACCAAGGTTGCTGTAACCATTTCAATTGACGGGCACATTTATCATTACTGCAAGGAAATCTTAAATTAATGATTTAAACACTAGCACGCTTCAAGGAGTTTCGGGTAATTAGGTCGTGCAAAAGTAGGCAAGGGAAGGGAAGTGACTAGTTGACAGTATTGAAGGACCATATCCTTCCCACACTTTTACTTATTGATTCTTATATTACCACTAGCTTAAGCTCGCGGTTTAGTTCCTGTAGTTGAAGAGGTACTCTGACCTCAGATATAATGGATTACAATGAAATAATCAACGCAATGCCTTCTGTGTAAAATAGGTGTACTTGGCAAAATAAATTTTTACAAATAAAAAAAAATAATAATTACCATTAAAAAAAACTATAAACCTATAATTCTTTGAGATTAACGCGTTCCACCAAGCAAATTCATCAACTTTACACTATTAATAGTTATTATTTGTGGGTTAGTAGATTGTGATATGCATTAATCCGTTATATATTTACTCGTATTTGATGTTTCACCTATTTAGGAGTACTTTGCCCTGGATGGATGAGCCTAGCAAGTTACTAAGTAATTCAAAAATACATTAAAATATTATTTTTAAGTTTAAGTCACCCACAGCTATCGACTTAAGACAAACTTTGTCTTTGTTACGTTTCGAAAACATCTTTAAAAAATGTCTTTTAGATTGATATCAATACTATAATATTACAGAACTGATGAGTTTGTTTAAATGATAAATGCATTTATGAAGAATTACATATTGAATTCATATTCTAGTTCATTTATCGAGGAAGACCTTGGGCTATATTACACAATAACTGTGCTCGGACCTCAATTACCTTGGGCGCTCAGGTATCCATATGACCATGGTGGTGTAGATGCAGGTGAAAGCTAGTATAAAGTAAAGATGTTCGTTTCCTGAACAATAGTTTTATCTATCAAATACATTTCAAGATATTACTTTCTTGAATTTGTACTAAAACGTTGTAATTTGTACAAATTTTCATATTGCATACACTATTCATATCTTCATCTGTTCCAGTTACACATTTAAATGTTAGCCGCTTGCGCAAAATATTATGAAACTAATATACGACATGATATTATGTCCCCATTTCGTACACTTTGTCCTCTTGACATTCATTTTTTACATTTATTAGTTGAATTTATTTTGTATGTTCTTATTAATATGATAGTTTGTAATTTCGTTTAATAATTTCTAGAGATTTAAGTAGTTGCTTTGATCCTAATTTTCATCTATGTACAATACCTGTATTTTCACTTGAAGGTTTTGTGGCATATATCTTTATATACGGTCTTTGCAGATAGAACCTGGCGTTGAGGCGGAACTTAACGGCGCGATTTCATAGATTTTTGATCGATATTATATAATTAAATATTATTATTATTCATTATAATAAGATGTTCCAATTTCCGATATATATTTAGACAAGAAATACAAAATTTGAGCGGCACTCTGCCATATTTTGCGTCGTAAATCATGTGAACGTAAACAAAACCTTAATACGTTTGTTAGTGTAACTGAATCGGGATTATTGAAATCTGTTCATTCTTGGTATATCTTAGTATCCACTTATCTATAAATAAATATCGAATGTTCATTTGTGATATTGAGGACCTTCCGAACCATGATAACATATTTGAAAAATAGCTTCACTGGCATATATTTGGAAAGTAGGTGCAGTAGAATGGAAGATACGAAATGGATGCGGAATAGCGTATTCCGCCGGTAACAGGATTAATGGTGCCATAGCTCCATTGATAAGACGGAAAAATATCAGCATAGTTGCACATTTGGCCGTACACAAGTTTTGGTATCAAGTTTGGTGCTGTTATGCGGCAGTGAAACATGGATATTGCAGAAGAAGAATGAAAGCAAGATGAATGGCGTGGAGACGCTATCTCTTCGTAGGATATGCGAAATCATCTTAGCTGATAGAATCAGCAGTGAAGAGATACACAGAATGGCAGGTACTAGCGAGGATGCCACGTTGAGAATGAAGAAGAACGTGCTCAGATGGTTTGGGCACGTCGAAAAAATGAGTGATGAAACAATGGCAAAAAAGATTTATGATGGCAAAGTGAGTGGTAAGCCAGGTAGGGGAGACCTCGAACTTGACATTCGAACATAGTATTAAAGATACTGGAGGCGGTCACGTAAAAAGCAAAAGGACTCCCGAAGGGCATGTATGATGAGATTGATGACAGCGGACGTGGCGAAACAGGTATGCAAAGAACGTAGTGTTTGGCTCTGCGTTCTTAGCAATCTCAAATAAATATCAAAATTGTGAACATATATTTAGGGTGTAAACGGCGTAACGAAATTATACTAGCACCTATAAGTGAAGGACATAAATTCAAATTCCTATTCTTCGCGAGGCCAGTTCTTAATTTATAAAACATGTTTTCTATCACGTATTAGTACATATATTCGATGTAATAATAAAAGGGAAAAGCAATAAACAGAACATTAAGAAAAATAATGTACTTCAAAGTAAACATTGCATTCATCATTGGTTGAGTTGTTATGTTAACATCGCGAATGAAAGAAAAACTCTTTACAAGTTATCAGTTTGAAGATATATTTTTAAAAAGGGTAATAAAGAGTAAATAAGAGAAGATATTCCTTAGTATTCTATGGATTCCGTACAAGTCCATCGCGTTGGTCGTTATAGGGTAAGGAGCTCAGAGCAGTGCCTATACTTGTGACCCAGGTGTAGGTTTAATTCATAATTTAAAGTTATTTTTAATATAATTGTAATGAAAATAATGGCATTATATAGTATCGCTTTCCTAAGGAAGGAGAGTTGATTTTGAAGGACGAGGTAATTCAGTGTAGAGGCGACGGTTGTGGTTTTGATTATCACTTGGGGGAATAACTAAATTTAAATTATTTTTATTTCCCCATCTTGACAGACAAAGCGTTAAGTTCCACCATTCAATAGACAATGTCGAAAAAATACCAAAAATTCCCTAATTTCTGCTATTTTAAATATTATTATGTTACGCGGTAAACAGCGTGATGCTGTTTTGTGTTCAGTATTTCCCTGTGGGGGCTCTAGTCAGACAAAATGTAGCGTTGTTTTCCGAGAATGTCACTGGAAAAATAATTAGAACGAATTAATATACCCCGATAAAAAACAGCATAGGCAACCTTTTCCTCAAAAAATAAAAGGTTTAACAAAAATAAAACAAAATTAAGAAATAAAAGTTTCACAAGTTTAGATTTATCGCTGTCTTATGTATGGTTTATTTATATAACTTATAGGATCACATTTGTTTGTCCTATGATTTTACGAGCAGCTAACAGCAGGGCGGGGTTTTCCGGAATATTTTTCAGTTTCAGTTGACACAGAAGTTTAATGTTTATGAACTTGAGAGAATTAGCGATTTCATAAGATTTATAAAGATTGGAAGTCATCGAGGCGCATTCGGGAAGTTAGAGCTCCACTTGCGGGTTTCATGGTTCTGTTGTATTATAAATAATATTCATATCCATGGTCTGGTTATATAAAGTGCGGTGGAACTGCCTTATTTAATTGTTTAGACGGAAAATGTAGAAATATGACACCCTGAATTGAAGTTTTATATAAAACTTAAAGACTTTTTATGTAAAGACTAGCTGAGGTCATAAGCGTGCGATTGTAAACTGAATGAAATATTTTAGTATTTTCATTTCCACGCTCTGGTATCGAGATAGAGCGTAGCGTTGACTTTCGCAACTCAACACGCAATGTCTTCAGAATTCGGCGGGAGTTGTGGAATGGAAATGTCCTTATGTGAACGGAGTGTCGAAAATTGGATTCCCAGATTGCTTCACCCCTACATATGATAAAAAAGCTAAATAAAAGAAGACAAAAGATTTAAAATGTTCAAATCCTATTGTGTTAAAAATGAGGCCAGTCGCCGCGCACGGGCACAAAGTGCGACTGTAAATTGACTGGTTGTGGGTTCGATTCCCACTCGAGGAGATGAAATATTTACTTAAATTT
>DWAO01005309.1:0-11910 GCA_018230605.1 Heliconius congener
TCCAGGAGGCGCGGGTTCGAGTCCCGCAACGTTCAAATTTTTATACGTTTTCTAATTAAGTACATATATATTGGTTGATATGACGCTATTATATTGGTAAACCAATTTAGGCGTCCTAGTGTGAGTCGTTTTGAAACCTGATCATAACTCATGTTAAACAGTCCACAATGTTGTAGCAAATATTTACAAATTATAGAAGGTTATTTCTATTATTTTGACAAATAAAAATAAATCAGCTTTACGCTGTATCCCCCATACAATAGAGTAGGTAGAGGGAATCTAGCCCCCCGTTCCCCATTTTTCGAAGAATTGCGTGATTAGCGGAACTCAACGTCGGGCTTTTGCCTTGGTGCCAGAACTGGGAAAGAAAATATTAAGAAATTACTGCCCCGAGGGGGGATCGATCCCACAACCATCACGATGCAGTCACACCCTTGTGCCTCTGCCCCACAACGGCCTCGTTATTTTGATGCTTTCGTTTTTTAAGTTATAGTAAAAGAAATAAACGCCCAACGCTGCGCTTTGCCTTGACACCAAAGCGAAGAAACGGAAATATAAATGTAAATAAATATTTCATCTCCTTGAGTAGGAATGGAACCCACAACCAGTCGCTTTTACACTCACACTTTGTGCCCCTGCGCCACGACTGGGCTTATTATTATCTAACATATCCTCTTTTATATTGAGATCGATTGACTTTATCGTCTTTCATATCAATTTATAAGTAACAAAGTTGAACTGAAACCTCAGTAATAACGAATAGGTCTTAAGTGTATTTCAATTATTTCACAAAGGCGTTGTCTTTAAAGATATTTTTTTAATCGATATCCTATAGCAGGTCGTTGTAATTTCATAAATCAAAAAGGAGTGTGTTTGCATGTTTGTTACGCTTTCACCCCCAAACAATTTAAACGAGCATCATTAAAAAAAAATTATAATTACGGTACCAATTTGTAAAAACTGATTTTTTTCAAAATTAAATTACATTAAGATAGAAAAGTACTCTTATTTGAATATCACTCATTAACAGCCATTTAAGGACGCGAGTGAAGCCACAGTTATAAGCTAGTATATAATAAAACCAAATCCAATTTTAACAAGCCTTTATTTAACACACGCACCCAAAAACACAACGCAACTTAAAACAGAATCCTCTCCTCCCCATCTAAAACCAATTAGAGCGTGTTCAGCTTTTGAAGACTAATTAGAAATTCCAATTAGATATTTGGCGGTGTTTCCTTTCAAATTCCCGAGGAAAACAATAATTGTTATCGGCGGCCACCCAAGCGGCCTTTGATTCGAAATTATTTCGTAACGGACCCCCCCTCGGCCGCGGCCTCGTTGAGAAATAGATATGTTTTTGATGTAACCACTTCCTATCTCGTTAAATGGTGATACTCGTGCTGATATAGGGCTTGGGTAAAAATAAACTGGATTTTTTTTTTATATTTGGTTTTTGTATCGTGCCTTTGTCTGTTCTTGTTTTATTGGTTTTTTGTATTTTTTTGTATTTATATGATCTATCTCTTCATTGTGGATTGACCAAACCATTTTTTTAAATCATTTTTCAAACTTAAGCACATGAAATTATTATGTTATGTTTTAATTATTATATTAAATTAATAGAGATGTAAATATTTATTTATATAAAAAAGTGTCTATATTTTATACGATACCTTATCAATCTTTTCACATTATTACATTTATATAAGCTAACTAGAAATCATTAAGGCCAGTCGTGGCGCAGGGACACAAGCGTGTGGCTGTAAGCGCGATAGGTTAGGGGCTCGATTTTCACTCGAGGAAATCAAATATTTAATATTGTCATTTCTTGATCGCTCTGGTGTCGAGGCAAAGCGCGGCGTTGAGATCCGCCACTCAACACGCAATGCCTCCAGAATTCCGGACAAAATGGAAAGCGGAGTGTCTTAGTACTAGGTTCAATCTGCGGGATGTTTTTTTTCTAGCTTAAAAAAAAACAAGAAATCATCAAAATTCTCATTTATATCAAGTATCCGTGGTGTGTAAGAACATTCGACCGCGTTTAACAGTCGAGTGATTCGCCAGCTTATGTTTATTATTTGTTTATTCCAATATTAGTATTACATTCAAATAACGATACAAATTACAGCGTTTTATCGATTCCTTCCTAGGTGTTACATCTCTCTATAAACATTATTTATTTATCTTGCTTAAAGTAAGTACCTACTATGGTCTAAAATAGCATTATAGCGTAAACATAGACACTATTTCTGTGTTTGTAGAGTAGAAAGTTTATATACTGCTTATATTTGCTATATGCAATTATAATTTCACAATTTTATTTATTTTTTTTGACTACGAAATGAACGTGAATTCGAATCCACAAAATTCGTATGCAGTCAGATATATATTACGATGTTGTTGTCGATGTTTTTTTAACGTTCTCTCTGTTCTGTTCAAAGCGCGACGTAGAGTTCCACCACTCAACACATAATGTCTCAAAGCCTGGTGTCTTGTGTCTTAACACTAGATATTCTTTACCTTCTACGAAGAAAAGTGTAAAACCACTGTATTATTTCTTTCCCGAGTGATGAAAGGAAATATATTTTTTAAATATAACCTAATCGTCATATTCAGATACCTTAGAAGCAATTCGGTAGTAACTATCGAATTCTTATATGTTTCAAATATAATGGGTTTTTGTGTCGTTTTCCTCAGCTGAACTTTTTAATTGCTAATTCAAAAATAAAATATATTAAAAAAATCATATAAATCAAATCAGCTTCACGCTGTATCCCGCACACAACAGGGTAGGCAGAGGGAATCTAGTGTTAAGACACACCGTTCTCCACTTTCCGCCGAGTTCTGAAAGCATTGCGTGTTGAGTGATGGAACTCAATGCCGCGCTTTGCCTCCACACCATAGCAAAGAAATGCAAAAATATAAACGTAAACAAATATTTTATCTCCTCCAACGGGGATCGAACCTACAAACATTCGATTTTACAGTCACACTTTGTGCCCCTGCGCCACGACTGGCCTCTAAAATATGTATCTGGATGTTCTCTCAATAGAGTATGAATATCTAAGGACCAAACAAAACATAAGTTTCCATAACTTACTGTTCGGGCCAATTGAGCATCCCATTAGCATAGACAATTCTAGAAATGTCATATAACACTGTCCTTCTCAATCTAATATCAATTCTAAAGTCATATAAATAAAGCATATTTTATAATGTAAGTAGAAGACCTTAAGAAAATAGTTCACAAGACTAAATTTTGGAGAATTTGCATAAGATGCTGTCAGGTTCTCAGAAGGGTTGAAATCTCGAGGGCTTTCCCGTTGATCCGGGAGGCTTATCCCGATAATTATTTCAATTGTTTATGCCTGTCGACGGTGCATTTAGATGGCGCATTATAGTTTGTAGAGTGTTGTGTTCATTAAGAACGCTGTAGCTGTCGTCGTCGGACGGTTTTGGGATTTATTGAATGGAGAACGGTGAGTTGGATGGCTTTGAATTCGTTACTAATTTTAATTATCAATTGGAGTTATATTGTTATAGTTAATATTATAATGTAATCAAGAAATGAAAGTTGTTTTGGGCAATATTTGTAGAGATTTAATGATCTTAGAAAAATATACTACTTGTATTTTGTTTTTCAGCTTCACGTTTTATCGCATATTGGAAGACAGAGGGAACCTAGTGTTAAGATCATCCGTTTCCAGCAAACCGCCGGACGTTTGAGACATTGCGTGTTGAGTGGCAGAACTCAATACCGCGCTTTGTCTTGTTACCAACGAAGCAATGAAAATAATAACAAATAATAATTCATTCATCCAAGTGGAATTCGAACCCACAACCGTTGCGTTTACAGTAGTCACACGCTTTTGCAATTGGTCCACGACGGTCTCCTTGTACAAATAGTTTACATATTATACAGTTAAAAATAATTTAAACCTTGCCATAATGACTTACTCTCCGTTTAAAAGTTAGACATAATTATCGTGTAGTAAACACTAAATATCTATTAAATTGTATTATAATTTCCATAACGTTATATGGTATGGCATAATGTCGAAATTCTTAGGTATAAATAAAAAATATTTCAGTTCGTTGATCAGTATAAGTATAATATAATAACAAAAATATATTATTTGCTAATTAAGACCAATGCAACCTCGTTATTTCAATCCAAACAAATTAAATATGAACACGATACTTTCACGTAACTTAAGCGCTGTGCTACAACGGTGTTAACTTATTTAATATATTATTATTATATTACATTTAAATACGACCAACAACAGCAACAACAAAGGAAATTCTCTTAAAATTAATCTTTAGCGATTCTTATGGAGGTACATACACTGAACACACATTCTCCCAACAAATTGTTTTCCCCTTCGCGTCATTAGAGTGTGGAAGTCAATTCTTCAAACGTTAAATATGACGAGCTTCCCTAATAATGTCTCATTATCGTTCAAGTTTATTAAATTTCGTATGCTTAGTATTTTGTAATATGCTGTAATCTTGGAGTACCTATGTTGTGTTAATTTGATTATTTTGAATGTTATTTAAACAAATAAATAATATGTTGTTTTGAAATATTGTGAAGCCGCCGTGGTGCAATAGGACGGCAACGTTGTGGGTTCGATGACCGCTCCGGGCATCACCATTTTAAAAATTTTTTTTTAGTTAAAAAAAAAAATGATAAAATGTCTTTAAGTATATCAAGGACACTAAAATTACATGTTACACATAAATACAATAATGAAAAATAAAATAATAAACATTATTTTTATTACATAACTAACCTTTTGAGACCATCGTAGCGCATTGGGACCACCTTTAACTGTAAACAAGGACGATGCGGGTTCGATATTTATTTTCTCGCTGTTAAAGCGAGAAGTTCGAAACGCGGCGTTGAGTTACTTTACTGAGTATGCAATATCTCATTGGTGGAGGGAAAAGAATGGGGTATCTATGCAAAAAAAAAAATTAAGCTGCTTTGCAAAATAACAATCAATCTTAATAATTAACACATTGTAATCTTGTATATACGAGTACCTTCACGGACTCCATATAGACGTATCTGTAGATATTATCAAATCTCGTCGTCCCCGTCTCAAGAACGGCTTAATTAACTTAATAAACACACACTCCATTTCATTACGCGCATACGTCAAATATCACGAATACATCCTTGGATGGTGGGGATGGCGCTTTATTAAAAATGGTATTGGGACTTTTAGTAGGTATTAATAATCATTTTGATATGTTAATGTTATTTTAAAATGTCACAATGGTTTGCTTGGGTTGGGTGTGACTTCGAGTCTCAGTTGAGGGATTAAGAATATTCGTAACATAATTAATAATATGTTGAGACCAGATGTGGTACAGGGGCACAAACGTCCGTCTATGGATACGACAGATGCGGGTTCAATTCCCATTCGAGCGTCGGGCGAGAGTGAGGGTTGATGACTGTCTCTGACTATCGTTCCATTCTCTTAAGCTACCCCAAAAGATATAAACAAAAAAACTGAAAAATAAATTTAAAACTAAAATTATTTAAGATTAATTTAATAAAAAATGTTTTAAATAAATAAATCCTATTATACTAAATACTAAATAAATAGATATACCAAATGCAATAATTTGCTACAGCCACACGCACGGACCACCGTAACTATATCAGATCACACATCGAGAAACCCGAAGCCAACAAAAAGATCGTACCAGACCAGACAGCTTGGCACCAATTTTTTGTTCTAAAACAAATATCATGGCGGGCGCGACCGCTGACATGTGATCGATAAATCTATACGACGGAAATGGTCACGCGAGAGTGTCGATTGACACTAGTTCGATTTTTTGTGGAGCCTTTCGTGAAAAAAGTATTTGGATGTGAAATATTAGGTTTAAGTGTTAGTTTAACTGTTTTTTTTTCAGGTTCACGTTAAATTCCGGATATAGTTAGGTAGGCAGAGGAAGTCTAGTGTTTAGACACCTCGTTATCCACTTTCCGCTTAATATTAGAGATTACGTGTTGAATGACGGCATTCAACACATTGCGTTGTTACTAGAGCGACAAAATAAAAATATTCAATATTGGTGCCTACTCTGAGTATTTAAATTAAGTACTTAGATATGTATATTGAAGAATTGAAATAAAATAGAGGCCGTCATGGCGTAGCTGCACAAGCATGTGACAGTAAACACAACGGTTGTGGTTTCAATTTCTATTCGGGGGCAAGAATTGTTGTCTATTAATATTTTCATTTCATCTGGAAACGACGCAAAGCGCGGTGTTGAGTTCCGCTACTCAACATGTCTTGAAAATTCAGTGCAAAGCACAAGAAACGGAGTGTCTTAACACTAGGTTCCCTCTGCCTACCCTGCTATATGCGGGATACAGCGTGAAACTGAAATAACGTTATCACTCCATTACCACATACACCCATACCTACATTACCTACACGATTTACATAACCTCAAACAAAATTTAATATGCAAACGCAGAAAGGTCCGCGGTCATATGAACAAAACGATTACTACCCAAATCTAACACTCGAAAACCGGAATCACCTGTGGATAAGCTCAATACTAATAACACAAACAACTTCCTATTCAACTTTTTTGATACATTAAACAACTGAATTCGCCCAAAATATAAAGCAGCCAAATAAAATAGCACTTTCGAATCACGCACAAAAACGCACCTAAGCTTACATTTAACGCTTTTTAAGCTTACAAAACAAACAAATCGTTGTTCCATGCGTAGAATTTTAACCAACAATCACAGGTCCGGTGAATAATTGAGTGAGTTGAGTGAGAGTGGTGGGAGTGGGGGGAGTTATGGAATGACAGGAGTTTTGAGCCGCGCCAACACCGCGCCAGAGGGCTGACGTTAACAAATAACTCTTCTAAATTGTCCGGTTCATACACACCCGGACAAATGTAGTTGTTTCTATGTTAATAGAGGTTTTATGTTTTATTGCTGTAATCTGGTGTGTTTCCTAATTGTTGGTTAAATTGAATTTGATGGATTTAAATTAATAATAATTTATGTTTGTTTAATATTAATACAGAGGCTCAAGTGATTATAAGCGCGACAGGTTGTGGGTTCGATTTCCATTGAAGAAAATGAAATATTTACCATTTTCATTTCTTATTTCTGGTGATGAGGCAAAGCGCGGCGTTGTGCTCTGCCACTAAACACGGAATGTCCCCTAAATTCAGCGGAAAGTGAGTAGCGGAGTGTCTTAACAACAATCCTGCAATAAGCATGTTGCTGGACTTAACTAAAATAATCCTTATATACTATCTTAGTAAAATTTAATAATCGACTTAATATAATAGCATATTTTAAATTAAAACAAAATTAAATTTTACTTATACTCATAGAACAGATTAAATTATGATTTAAAAAAAATAACGAAAATATATTGCTTCCTTTAATACTATATTCAATGACCCATAGGTACTCCCAGGTTACTCCTCCTTATATTAAATATTAAATCGATTATTTACGTAAAAAAATATATATTATAATTTTTGGATAAAAGAAAACCGACTTGCACCGGATCCCAGAATCAAAACCTAAACAAAATCTCATCAAACTGCCCTTGAAGTGTATCCTTTCCAATAAAAACAGAATCATCGAAATCTATTGACGTGATATTGAGTTATTCGTCCATTTGCCGCACACATAGTTAATGCAATTTTTTCAAATTTAAAACTTACGTGATTTTCTTATTGATAACATTATCAGAAATGGACCAAATTAAAATAGGACTACACATTCCTGTGCACCAGCTTTCAAATAAAAAAAGAATCATCAAAATCGGTTCACCCAGTCAAGAGTTCTGAGGTAACCTCCTCCATATGGAGGTCGGTTAAAAATGCTTAATAACGCTGTATCACAAATTTTACAGATAAATTTAATAGATAAAAAAATATATTTAATTTAATTTTATAAAAGGTCATAAAATTTCTAAAATTTATTTGAAATGGGCGAGTTAACATCATAAACATCCTGGTAAAATATTACGTCAATATTTTATGAGTGTGCTGGTGTTTTAATCATTTTAATAGGTAAGTAGATACAGAATTTTTGTTTTATTGTTTATAATTGCATTTAATACTAACTTTAAATTTTGTACTTAATAATTAAATCAAATCAGCTTCACGCTGTATCCTGCACACAGCAGAGTAGGCAATGGGAACCTAGTGTTAGAACTCTCCGTTTCCCACTTTCCGCTGAGTTCTGGAAGTATTGCGTGTTGATTGGGGGAACTCAACTCGCGCTTTGCCTCAATACCAGAGCGAAGGAACGGAAATATAAATGTAAATACATGACACTGTACATTTTATTGAGTGAGGATCGAACTCATAACCAATCGCGCATATTTAGTCACACTTTGGCTCCTGCGCCACGACTGGCTGACTTAAGATTACCTACTTAAGAGTTATTGTTTTTTATCAGATTTTTTTTATTATTGCTGTCTTCTTCTATATCTCATTCTATTTTTGACCGCGAACCACCAGCGATCTTCCGCAATTAGTTGTTGTTACATGAAATTCGAGGCCAGTCGTGGTGCAGGGGCATAAGCGATTAAGTACAGTAAACGCGACAGGTTGTGGGTTCGATTACCATTCGAGAAAATACAATATTTAATATTTTCATTTCGACTGAAAGTGAGGAACGGAAGTTTCTTAATGGGAATATAGTGCCTTAGTACTAGGTTCCCAGGTACTTTCTGGCTTCCCTAGAGTGTGCAAGATACAGCGTGAGGCTAGAAATTTTCTTATTCTTGAGATCCACAATATCTACCAAAATCATATCTGGATACTCAAATTTGGACTAACTTAATGTATACTATTTTTTCCTCGTTATTACCATTTTTTATTTCGAAAAATAGACAAATCTAGATTTGCATCCAAAATTGGGCTTTTTTTTTTGAGAATAGCTCAAAGCAATCGGCCAATCAATACAAACAGATACAATCAAAAACCATTCTAAATTACCTAATAATACCAATACTAAATTCAAAACGCTATATCATATAAACATCTAAGAAATAAAAACACGACCGACGGGGAAGTGAACCCGACACCGACCGCGGCCCACCAGCGAGTTTCCTCAGTGAGTTTTTGTTACAATTTATAGTTCCGGCCAGGGCTTTGGGCGCACGTGAGTAAATATAGGCTTAGGTTGATTAATTAGTTGGTACCTGTCCATACGATTTTATGGACTTTAAAGATAAATACGTTCTTAAATATTTTAGAAGTATGTATTTAATATTACAATATTAAAGATGGTGGTGATTCTATATAAAAAAATCTATTAAATATGAATTTATACATAGCTAAATAAATTGGATTGAGGCCAGTCGTGGCGCAGGGGCAGAAATTGCGACTGTAAAATCGACTGGTTGCGGGTTCTGTCTCCACTCGAGGAGATGAAATAATTATTTAAATTTATATTTCCATTACTTCGCTTGGGTGTCGAGGCAAAGCGCGGCGTTGAGTTCCGCCACTTAACACGCAATGCCTCTAGAAGGCGGCGGAAAGTGGGGAACGGAGTGTCTTAACAATAGGTTCCCTCTGCCTACCCTGCTGTGTGCAGGATACAGCGTGAAGCTGATTCATTTATTTTATTTTATTCAATTTAATGCATGGATACCAATTAATTTACATATATATGCATTTTTAATTTAATATATAGATTTTAATTTAATATTTAGATATATACTTACCGTTGAATTTATAATTAGTAGTCTGATTAATGAAATAGTTTTAAAACTCTGTCTATTTAATTCAGGGCACATCTAGGAACAGGAGTTGTCGCGCGGGGATCGAACCCACAACCATTCAATTTAACAGTTACACTTTGTACCACTGCGTCCAAAAATGGGGGCGTTCTTTTATCATAGATAAATAGATATACCTATTGATATGTATGTGTAGTTGTATTAACCATGTATACGTATATATTGAATATCGATAAGAAATCAAAAGTTATAGATTAAAATCTACCATTTTTTATAAGTTTTTATATTTATCCGATATACACGAGGTAGTAAGAAATGGAATTTTTTTTAATTAAAATTATTGATTTAATTTTTTGATAATTAATATATTTTTTTAATTTTGCTTTATTTTTGGCCTTCCACAGGAGCGTCTGTCTCATTGGTTATATTGACCTTAAAAAACATTATTTAATATCATAATAGAATATGTTTTACATATAAAAAACATAATCAAAAGAAGCATTACATTAAACAACAAAAAATCTACAGGGGCGTCCTCTACAAGAATTAAAAACATCAGTAGCTCGGATGTAAGCTCCTATAAAAGTTTGAAGTTACAAGCTTTTGTACTAGATGGCGTTGTTAAATATATTATAATTTAAATAAACTTACTTTAATAATATTGTAACTATTAATAAATTATTAAAATAAATTCAGATTGTTTTTAGTTATTTTCATATAAATAGTACATCTATGTTAGCGAAAGATTATATGTGGGTTGTAGTATTTTGGTTGATATATTTGGTAAGAGGTATCGACTCGATGGTCACGGGTTCAATTTTAATCTAAAGCTTGCATACATTAAATTTTTGTTAGATTCTAGCTCTAAAATGATTTTTCTCTTTAATAATATTATCTTTTACGGCACGTTTTCTAAAGTATTTTAATAAATAAGAATAAGCATTGTGCAAAATGAGTTTATTTATTATTTAACATATTTTTTTATTTGCTTGTAACTTATTTTAATATAAATTAAATCAATTTTATTAAGTTTACTTTTATCAAATTTTATTTTAATGTGAATATCACTTACCAAAACTATTTTTGCCAGGAATTCCAAGGATACCTATATTTTATATTAATTTCTTTTTAACATGCACTATCATCACGCATATTATCAGCTTCACGCTGTATCCCGCACACGGCAGGGTAGGCAGAGGGAACCCAATGTTAAGACACTCCGTTCCCCACTTTCTGCCGAATTCTGGAGGCATTGTATGTTGAGTGTCAGAACTCAACGTCGCGCATATTATTATTGTGTAAAATTATCTCTCTTTTTTTACCGTACAACTTTGATAGAGTATTACTCCATTAAACGTGACGTGACGCAAATAGCTGTGTAGGCAGAAGGAGTCTAGTGTTAGACACTCCGCTCCCCATTTTTGGTTGAATTCTCAAAGCATTAAGTGGCGGAATCCAACGCCGCGCTTTGAAATAGTTATACTGATATTGAAATATTCAAAATATGATTGATATTCAGTCCACATTGACACGAAAATAATGAATAAAAAAATATGTAAATAACGTAATCATTAGCCGTTCCCATTTTATATTTTATTCGTTCGTGGACGCGCTAAAAAGCGTCCATGCATAATTACCTCCCGTGAGGATCGGTGGCCGAAACGTGGATATGAAAGGATGTAGAGTCGAAAAAGTACAATTTAGTTTATTTTCGTTTTAGTTAATATATTATTTTTTCCCCAAGTTTTACATTATTAAACAACTATTAAATTTTATAAGCGCAAAGATATATACAAGTATAATATACGATAATATATATATATATATATATATATATATATATATATATAATAAGGTATATACAATTCTGTGATTTGTATATAAAAAGTAATATTGTAGGAACATCCCTTGCAGGATACTCAAAATTAACAAAGACATCTATCTTTTATTAAAAATTTACAAATATGTAATCGTAGTACTCGCCGTGGCAGCTTATTTGTTATACCGAAGGTCCGAACAAATTTTGCCCAGAAAAATATTACATTTGTAGGGGCACTACTATATAATAAATTACCCTACGATATAAGAAATGTAAGCTGTTTTTAAATCCAAATTATGTAAACATATTCTTACAAATTATTCGGAATATACA
>DWAO01005310.1:0-11909 GCA_018230605.1 Heliconius congener
CCACCCCCGGCATTTAAAACCGGCGTGAAGTAGTGGCTTAATGCCACTGCGTTTCACATCAGGTAATGCCGGGCTCCGGTGCCCACCTTAAAGGCCGGCAAAGCACCTGTAATTCCTCTGGTGTTGCATGAGGCCGTGGGCGGCGGTAATCACTTACCATCAGGTGACCCGAAAGCTCGTTTGCCGTGTCTTTTAATAAAAAAAAAATCTTAAGC
This sequence comes from Heliconius congener, assembly GCA_018230605.1. NCBI lineage: Eukaryota > Metazoa > Arthropoda > Insecta > Lepidoptera > Nymphalidae > Heliconius > Heliconius congener. The sequence goes on from DWAO01005310.1 coordinate 216, forward strand.
TAGCTAATAAAGAAACAATGTTCAATTTTACGTCCTTACACTTTTCACCAGTACACCCATTAAACACTGCATCAAGCGGAAGCTAGAGGATAAGAATAGATCTATAGAATATCTTGAACTACTAAAACACTACGTTACATGTGGATTTTAATATGGTAATAATAGATAAGGTCATAATAGATACATGGAAGATTTCAAAGGGATGGTTTTAGCTCTAAACTATGTCTACCTAGAATATATAAGCGTTACGTTGATGACATTTTTACTATTGTACCTACGGACAATATAATTCTAAAGCAGTTTAATTGTATTAATGATATTATTCAATAATATATTATTTTTATATTACCAATAGATACTTCAATAGTGAATGTCACCACCATCCTACACATCTTTCTACCATTGGTAAATCTTTATTACCTTATCTTTAATTACAATATCGATAACATCGGATACAGGAGAAAGGTCACAAAAAAAGTTAAAGATAAAAAGGCACGTAAAATATTCAATTATTTAAGGATTTTTTTCTTAAAATATATTATTAAATTTGTATTGACTACTTGTTTATTATTAGGTTATATATTTAATATAATATTCATTTTCTTAAAATAATTTACCATTAATAAGTAAACATAAGGAAACTAAAACTAAATTTGAGAAAATTTAAAAATTTGTATTTTTTGGGGAACTGCCGCAAATATATTTTAATTTAAAAAAACTGGATGTCTCTAAAGTCAGTTTATGGACGATAATTTTACGTAATAACGTCATAAGAAAATATTAATGAAAAAATGTATACTTTTATGAATAGAATTTCATTATTATCACTGAATTAACATTAGTTTGTATAATAAAAAAAAAAGACAAATTATACAGATTAATTAAAAGTAACAATGTGCTCTTAACAATTTATTTACAACATTCATGTGTGATGTTTAAGAATCTCACATATATGTTAATCTAATGAGGAAAAGATGATTATGCTGATTTCGCTTTCGCTTACACGCTCGGTTCCAGCAGAATATCACAATGTGTCATGCTTTATGCGTACTTGTGGCTGGCGTTCATCGATTTATAAAACGTCACGTATAAAATTAGAAAACACGGAAATATACAAAATTTTACAACTGCTTTCATTTCATAATTGAATAAAAAAAACTATATATTAGCATTTTTTTGTAAAACATACAATAGACTGTAAAAGTAGCTTTCTGAAATGGATACTTTATATAATCTCTTATTTTTTTTATACGAAAATATAGCAATTCTAAATCAATTAAACTTTATATTAGAGTATAAGTCCTACTTTTTATGGGTTTTTCCACGCAAATATTATATTATGCCTTGACTTTTTAAAATGGTTACTAAGAATTTCAGAGATTAAGACCCTCTCCGCCTTTGATACAGGGGAAACTAAACATATATTGTTTTAAATGTACATAGTGATAATATTCCATAAAAAAACATTTCCAGTCCCTGGATGGTCCTCGGATTTTAGGCTAAAATGCTTGTCCAAAAAAGACACATTAAACTTATAACCATTAAAAATAGAAAATAAAGTACTGTTATTATTATTATTATTTTTAGGGTGGCGCTGTATTCTGCACATAGGAGAGGCAGAGAAAACATAGGAACCTAGTATGAAGACACTACGTTCCCATTAAGATATTTCCTCACTTTCCGCCGAAATCTTTAATCATTGAGTGTTAAATTGCGGAACTCAACACCGCACTTTTTCAATACCACAGCGAGAAAATTAAAATATTAAATATTTCATTGGGGAACGAGCCCACAGGGCTGCCATTCGCTTGCATGTATTCGGCATGACGCCAAAAAAAATATGTAAAATAAGTGTGGAGGAAAACAAAACCAGTCATCACCATTTAAATATTTATCTATATTCTATAACATCAAATGAGTAGAATGTTTTATTTTTTAATTATTTTTTGAGGGCTCGGGCGTAATCATCCGAATCGTATCAGTTTAATCGAGTATCGATATTGAACAAAGGCAAAACGTGCAAGAATTTATGTTATCTGTAAGTTGTGACGGATCAGAGAATAAAAGATAAAATTTGAAGACTACAATATATTGTTAGGTTAGTCAATTTTTTTATATATTATTAGTTATGTAAGATTTTTGGAATTTAATAAAAACATATTAACTTTTATATTATTACTCTTAAAACAGTACATTTTTTATATTTGCATATGATTACTATTTATTTTTTTATTATTTCGTAGTTTAAAAGCAAAATGTAATTTTTTCTTCCTTTAAAATAGTCTATACTATTTAGTTTTCGTGAATATATTGATATATTTACACATATTTAATGATTGTTTCTCTAGATACTAGTTGTGGGTCCATTATATAACAGAATTTGTAGGAACCATATATTATATAGTTTATTATTTCTAACCTTGCTTGAAAAAATGAAAAAAGTGACTTTTCCGTAATGATTTTGGTCATGGTTTGATTTATTTCAGTTTAATGGCGATTGGAAAGTTCCTTCGCAGGAACTTGGTGAGCATAACTTTTCCAACCTTAGCAGTATCACTCATTTGGGCTGATTGGAATCACACTAACAAGTGGAAAAAGGAACAAAAAAAGTAAACATGGCCATATTTGGTATTACTCCTCGTTTTATTTGGTTTGGTGTCCCTATGACTGGATTTTTCATTGGAAAGTATCTTGATGACCAGGAAACTCTGAGAATGACAAGTTTTAGGGATAAATCAATGCTTTTCGGAGGAAGAGTAAAGGAGGGTGACCCACCATCTTGGCCCTGAACCATTATGTATTGGTTTAATTATTGAATGTGAAAATTATAAAATTTAGTTAACAGTATGTTATGTTTCATTTATATTTTCCTAAAACATTTCCTTTTAAAATAATAAATAACTTAAATGTATTTTTTTCTTAAGTCTGCAATGATGATATGATACAGAATTTATTATTGGAAAAATATGGATACATACATGTCCATATTTTTTCTTGTAATAGCAATTGGCAAAGACATTGTGTCACAGTTTAAGTCAAGACATCTAAATAATATAATATCAATTAAATCTTAATCATAATAATTTTATCAAGTGACGATTCTTTTATATTAAATAATAACATTTATAACATGGCCAGTAGCGGCGCAGGGGCACAAAATGTGACTGTAAAATCGACTAGTTGTAGGTTCAATCCCCCTCGAGGAGATGAAATATTCACCTAAATTTATATTTCCATTTCTTCGCTCTGGTGTCGAGGCAAAGGGCAGCATTGAGTTCTGCCACTCAGCACGCAGTGCCTCCAGAATTCGGCAGAAAATGGGGAACGGAGTCTCTTAACACTAGGCTCCCCCTGCCTACCCTGCTGTGTGCAGAATACAGCGTGAAGCTAAAATTTTTTACTGTAAATGCAGTTTGTAACATTGTTTGAATGAACTTAATGACCCTTGCCATTGTAGTTGCATTTAGTACTTGTTATCATATAAACATGCAGCAGGTCGTCAGAGACACTATTATAAATTATAACTTTTTCTATATTTCACCCAAATCCTAGACTACCATATATTATCTTATTGGAATAGAGTAACAAAAACAGTTTAAATATATTTTTTATGAGTAGAGCCATGATTGTGAATTCAATTTCCACTTATGGGTTTTCCCCTGTGTGAAAATTGAATTTACAATATATATTTTTTTTGCTTCCCCGTTTCAATGTGACTAAGTGATTTGTTGAGTAGCAAATGTCTTCATTTGGGTGAAGTCACTTGAAACTAAATATTTCTCATGATACCATAAATTTTCAAAAAAAAATATTTGTATATTAAAGCTTATCTCCAACATTATTTTATTATTTTGCGAAAAAATGTTTTTAATTTTTATATTTTAATGAAAAATGCCTATCATGCTGTAAAACTTTTGTTGTGGTGGCATTTTAATAATAATAATGGGTGTAGGTAAATCAGGTCAATTTTTTTCTAAAAATATTTAATGTCTAGACACACTTTTTCCCTCTTTTATTTTAGTATAGTAGATAAATAATGAATTAAAGGGTCCCTGGGCTAATCAGTGTGTTCGATGCCTGCTAGTTAATTAAATAATTGAAATCTTATAAAATACTGTTTTTAATGCCAATGTTGTGCAAACTTTGAATAAGAATAATTTTATTATATTTTGTTCCGTGTTTTACAAATTATCTATTTATGAGAACTAAATGTGTGTTTATATATATAAGTGCAAGTGTAAAAAATTGATTTAAAGATAACAAATATCTCTGATCTCATATGTGGATGTGACTTCACATTAGTGATAGGGTGATCACATGTGTGGATATTTGATCGCACGCATGAACGTGTGATAAGTGACTATATGTGTGGATGTTGATCATGTGTTTGAATGTATAATCACATGCGTAGACGAATGTTCATATGTGTGGAGGTTTGTTCATACGTATGCATCTGTAATCATATATATGGATGTGTGTTCAAATGTATGGACATGTGAGGAATTGTGGATGTATTATTATGTATACTTGTATTTATCGGTTGTTGTATTTATAGTGTCGCGCTTTGAGGTCCGCCATTTGACATGCAATGCTTCGAAAAATTCGGTTTAAAGAGGGTAACGAAGTGTCATAAATTAGGTTCCTTCTGCCTACCCTGCTGTGTGCGGGATACAACGAGGAGCTGGTTTTTGTATCTAAACATATTAAAATGGGATGGAGGGTGGTGGGGTTCCGCGGCTTCGAACTTTAGCTTTAAAGATATATATGTTCGTCTAAACTTTTTTTTTTATTTTTCAGGACAATTTTTTTGTCACATGTATAGTTATCTGATCACATTTATGAACGTGTAGACGTGTAATAGCATGTGAAGATAGATAGATACTCATCATCTACACAGATATACTATCACATGTACAATCAGGTAGAGGGGGCTTCTGTGTTGAGATAAATCAATTAGTTTAATGTGACGTATCAACCAGGATCAGTATCTGAATGGTGACATGTCTCCCACTAGTAGTGCGTTGAGTTCAAATCATCACTTCATCTTTCAGTTTAGACTCTACAATATTATGAATCTAATGACATGCATTGTGCATGTGTTACCTCCGCCAAGCATGAGGGCGTCCTATAAGTATTATATTTATATATATGTGTCATCTTGTTGTTAATCCCAGAACACAGTTACTCTCTAATTATATAAATTACTTACTTACTGCAACGAACAATAATAATTAACTGGTATATATTATAATTTAAAAATAATTAATGGCTATATTACAATATAGCCATTGAAAGGCCGTTACATTTATAAAGGATGGAAGTGTCAGCTCCACTTTAAATTAAACCATAGTTTTAACTACTTCATAAATACAATTCAAATTTTTTTTTTCAAAAATTTAAAAGAATTTTTTTTAACAAAATAAATAATAAAATTGTCGTTTTAAAATAAAACACCATTTGTCAAGAACGACGCACGCAAACTAAATCATATATCATAATTATATATCTAAGGAAAACCGCCACATACGACTCATTCCGAAATCGAGTCGCAGGTATTGGCAGCAAAGTTCAAAGTTGTATCTGATCACATTTAAATCTTCAGTAGTATTTTTATTGTTATTTTTTTTAAATGTTATTTTTCTTTACTTTAATTAAATTGTTTTATTTACTTTAATTATATTGTGTATTATATTTATTAGTTAGTTAGTTGGGAGTCCACGATGGAAGGTCTGCCCGCAGCGAACCCTGCCAGCCCTAACGAGGACTGCAACGTTCCATCCGCCACGTGGAACTCGCGTGAGCACTGTTAGCATCTCCCCAATACGATGCGCACCAGTGCGTCCCTGCTGATGTATCAATTGACGGCGAGTGCGGCGTTTGGGTTCATCATGCCGTGTCCGGAACTCCGGGAGATAGAATGTAAGATGAGATATATAAGAAAATATGAAAGAATTATTAGATGTGATGGATGACAGAGATTTGAATGTTATTTGTGTGACTGAGACTAAGCGAATATCCCCAGCTCCATTAGGCGAACTTGAGGCATTTCCTAAGTAGTGTCTAAGAGAATGAGAAAATAATAACATGTGGTGATTTGAACAGACGGGTCGGAATTGCGCGAAACAGTTTTAGCGTCACGAGTGCTAGATTAGTATGGATGACAGCTTTAAGATCCACCGATTACAGAAGCATATCAAGAAAGAGTTTCCTAAAAGCCAGACAGCCAGAACAGTAAATCTGGAAATAGAAATATTGAAGTATGTTCTTAGAACCTTAGGGAATGTATGAAGGAAGCAGCGATAGGAGCGTGGGGTAAAGGAAAAAGAAGCTTTAGCTTTAGCAAAATCTGCGACGAATAGTGGGATGATGAAGTGCAGGATGCTGTAGAAAGAAAGAAGAAAGCATGGCAGGATTCTAAAACCTTCGGTAAGGATCAGAGTACGAGAGAGATAAAAAAGACTATAAGCTGCAAAACCACCAAACAAAAGTACTGATGAAGATAAAGCGTGAAAGGACAGAGAATGACACAGACAAAAGGTTAACGAACAACTTCAAGGAAAACACGAAGCTTTTCTGGCGAGAAGTTAGTGTTTCTCGAGGTTGCTCGCTAACCTGAAGAATGAAAGACGGTAAAATTTTAAAAGAATAACCACACGTTTTGCAACAAGCCACGCGTCTTGGACTTGTTCTAGTTTTTGTGCAATTTATGGAAATTTGAAATCAGAGGAGGTACCAGATGCTCGGTGAGGTGCAGCCATCGTGCTTTTATAAAGGCAAAGGTTCACAGATGGACTGCGCAAGCAATAGGGTTATCAGTTTGAATAGCTTGAGTAGTATATTTTATGCTAAAGTTTTAGCGAGAAGAATGCAAGAGAGAGAGCTTTTGATCTGGAAGAAGGTGTATGGATCAGATGGTGAGAATGAAATAGAACGTATTTAGCTGGTTTGGGCACGTCGAACGAATGGGTTATGAAAGAATGGCAAAAAATATTTATGACGGAAAAGTAATCGGTAAGAGATGTCTACCTCTCTTGAGACCTCGGATACCTCGGTTGACCTTAGAAAATACAGAATCAACTGGAAGAAGGTCACGTAAAAAGCATGAGGAACCCGTACGTATGAAGAAGTTAATGACAATGGATGATGAGAAAGATGTATGCAGAGATCATAGCGTTTGGCGCTCCGTTCTCTCTGACTACTTCGCTAGGGATACAGTGTAAAGCTAGATCAGTTTAGATATTTATTATTTCTAAGTATAGGTAATTTTAACTTTTTTTACTTGTAGTGATGTTTTCTAAATATCTTTATGAATACGATAATTATAATAACAAGTTACATTTTTGTTATATTTCGTCGTTATAGTTATATTTTTTAAAGTTATATTAGATTTTAATTAAAATCCTGTCTAAATGTTCATTGTTATATAATAATATTTCAAAGAATTATGGACGTGATAATTAACTATCCCTTAATGTAGATACTTGAAAAAAACATCGCGTAAATATTTACTCATATTATATTTTTCTATTTGATAATAGAAAAATATAATATGAGTAAATATTTACAGTATTTATATAATATCTCTTAAGTACGTATCGATGAATAAATTCGATACATCGATTCTTAGCGAGTATTGCGATGTGCGATGTCTATAACAAAATGTAATAAGTTATTTTAGATATGTCAAAAAATGGTAAAATTGCAACCTTATCACACTTGCTAATAATTTTATAAATATTAATATTATCAAACAAGTATTAATTTATATATAATGTTGTCAATAAAACGTTTAACGACATTCTCTGCTTCAAAGATCCATTCAAATGCACGATTAAATTTAAGAAATGGGTGCTTTGAAAACAATATTAGTAAACACTGCGACTACAATTTTTTAAATATTTGTCGATCACTGTCCATGTTACACAGTTTAACCAAAAAATCTAGGAATCCTGTAAGTATTCTACGACAGAAGGTATTTTTTGTACCTAATATTATTGCATAATGAATGAGTAATATTATAAAATGTTAGCTTTATCAATTTAAGATAAAATTATAGTAATATATAGAAAATACAAAGAATATAAGATATTTTTTTATTTTTATAGCAGTTACAACACTTTAATGCTGAATATAAAGCAGTTTCCAATTTATTAGAGAGGTCTCATTTACCAGGTATAAGGTCACTGTTATGTAGTAGAAATAGTAAAAATATACACACAAGCTCTCACAATTATAAAGAAGAAAGTGACAAAGATAAGGTAAAAAGACATTATTTTGTGTTGTATTGTTTACTATTCATATTATTTTATATTTATAAAACATTTGTGTAAGTGAAACAAGATGTTTTATTATTTATTACCAATGTATGTTTTTTTTTAAATTGCTTTTATTTTCAGGATAAAAAAAATGGTAAGAATGATGAGCCAAATTTACCATCACTCTTTATAAAAGTAGCATTTTGGATGTTGACTACCTTTACTTTAATAATCCTTAGTTCACTTCTAGTTCCTGGGGATAATACACAGAATGAGGTAAAAAAATTATTTCCTGCATTATTATAATGTAAAGTTTATTAATTTATATAAAAGGTGTGGCGGTTATGGTACAGCAGCACAACATATGACTCAAAATGCAGGTAGTGGGCTCAATTACCACTTCTGGAAATTATTTAAATATCCTGGTTCTAGAAAACTACAAAATGCAGCATTAAGTTCTACCACTGAACTTGCAATATTTTAAAAATTGACCTGAAAGTGTGGACAAAGAGAGTTTTAATACTTAATTTCTACAGTCTACTCTAGCTCTTTATTTTGTATGATTTTATATTCTCCAGTTTCTTTTTATTTATGTTAATTAAATATAAAAAATTATATCTATGTAGCTCATTCGGTACGTATCTTGGAATGAATTTGTATACTCAATGCTGTCGAAAGGAGAAGTGGAAGAGATCATTGTACGACCAGACCTAGAAATTGTTACTATTATTTTATATGAAGGAGCCATCATTAAAGGAAAAAAGGTAGGTATCAATGAGAGTATGGTTTATGTTGTGATTATATGTTGTAAAAATCTAAAATCATAAGATTACAGATTAAAGGGGTGTTAAAGTAAAACAAAAAAAACTCCCAATCATCACCACTTGGAAGAATGAATTGTTTCGTTGCTCTGGTAACAAGTGATAGCAATTTAAATTAAACCAAAAAATATTCTATGTCCCAAAAATTGGCTAGAAAATGGAGTATTTGGCATTAGGTTCTGGCAGAGGTCCTTGCTATATGTAGGTACAGTGACAACCAAAAAAAAATTTTTCATAACATTGGCATATGATTTGAATTGGAAACCTTTTACACTGTGAAGAACTAAACTGGTGTAGAGATAAATATAAGTAATTGAATAAGTATTTTTATTCATCTAAGTTTCTTATTTTAAAATAAATTTCATTATAGACTCCACACCGAGTTTTCCACATGAATGTAGGTGACATCCATAGATTTGAAGAAAAACTTCGTGAAACTGAACAAAACCTTGGAGTTAAAGAAGGTGATATTGCCATTGTTCTACATAATAAACTGTTCCAGTATAAAAATCTATATTTAAACTATGTACAATACTTTAAATATATTTTTTTTTTACAAAATATATCTTTTTCTATTTCATACTTGTATATATATCATGTTGTTGTTTGTTTTATATAAAATTTTGAATAATGACTACTTTGTATACTATTTGTTATAATTAAGAGTATATTAAACAAACAATTTATAGTATTTATAAATGATATATAACGTACATTACATTATGTCAGTTATCTTTATGAATCAGTCATTGTAATCTTATTTTTACTATTTGTTCTATTATTGAATTCAACCATTACTTATTACATATTTATAAAAATGTATAAAATATAATTTTGCAATACTTTAATGAATCTGGAAAATAAACAGTTTAATTTAAAAATATTTATCAATTTTTATTTTATTATTATTGTGTGTTATTTTAGGAGTGCGTGTAATATATGACAGGAATGGCAGTGTCGCTGGCAAGATCTTTACTACTCTACTTATAGCTGCAGTTATATTATCTTTCCTGTATTCAACAAAATCTATGAAAATGAATATCAATTTGGGTGGATTTGTGAGTAAACTATGTTTAATTATGTATTCCTTTTAAGTTATTTATTATTATTTATTCTTAGTTAGTATTTAGACAAAGAGAATCTAGTACATTTTATTTTTTATGTTTAAAATCATAAAAATACTTAATTCAGAGTGGGTTTGAACCAATAATGGTGGCATTTATAGTCAAATACTGCCCTACTGCACCACGATGGATCACTAATTACAAGTAATCTCCATATTTTAATTATTGAGTAATAAAATATTTTATAGGTTGATGAATTCTTAAATATAATTATGAATTTTTAATTAATTATTCTTAAATATCTTTAACTTGACATTTTTTTTATCTTTTACTTGAGTTTTTCTATTTTATATTACATTGTTATAATAATAATAATATTTTAATGTTAGTTATTCTCACAAATTTAAGTTGAATGCATTATAAATTCCACTTTCCACCTGTTTTTCTAAGCATTGTGTTGAGTCGTGGAACTTTCAACCATACTTTGTCTATCAGAGCTTGGGAGTAAGGATCGAACTCTACAACCATTGCATCATGAAGACTCCGCTACATACTGAAATTCTGTAACATTCATCAATTCAACAACTATATAAAAAATTTTCAGAGTCAATTACGGCGTGCTAAGTTCACACTTGTTGACTCGATGAGTGGTCAAGGGAAAGGTGTCAAATTTGAAGATGTCGCCGGCCTGAAGGAGGCCAAAGTTGAAGTTATGGAGTTTGTGGACTACCTGAAGCGTCCTGAACACTATAAGAGTTTGGGAGCTAAGGTATAACTAAATTAGCAACTCCAATAATTATTTAAATTATATTATAGACTAACGACCCGCTCTCGGCTTAGCCAGCTTGCACTAAGCAATAATTTGTATACGAATATTGATCTCCATCAAATAGACAAACAGACAAGACAAAAATTTAAAAAAACATTGTTTGGGGCTCTATTACATTGATTTTTATAGCTTCACGCGATGTATATTCTGCATATCTAGCGGAGTTGCATTCCCGCATTGTTTGTTGAGTGGCGAAACTCAAATGAATATTAAAAATTTCGTTCCCCACGAGTGGAAATTGAACCTACCACCTTTACGTTTACAGGCACATCCTTGTGTCACCGCGCCATCTGCTACGTGGGAGATACATTGTGAAGCTAAAACAATAAATAATCGGAAACATGAATTTGATTTTACAGGTACCTAAAGGAGCTTTACTGTTAGGTCCGCCTGGTTGTGGCAAAACATTGTTAGCTAAGGCCGTGGCCACTGAGGCCAATGTTCCCTTTCTATCTATGAATGGTTCGGAGTTCATTGAAATGATTGGGGGCTTGGGTGCTGCTAGAGTTAGGTATGTCTTTTGTAAATTAATTAGTTATTTAATACTATGAAATGTTCATTTGTAAATTTAAAATTATCTATATTAGGTATTCTTATAATATACATGTACATACTATCAAATAAAGTTAATAAAATAAAATAAAGTTAATAAAATAAAATAAAATAAACTAAATTAAATAAAGTAAATAAAATAAAAAAAACCAATGTATTTGTATTTAGAAACA
>DWAO01005311.1:0-11907 GCA_018230605.1 Heliconius congener
TATATATATATATATATATATATATATATATATATATATATATATATTTTTCATTAACAACAATTTAAATTATTTCTTTAGAAGAATTGAACTAACAACCATGTTACAGGAAAAATCTGATATTTACAATTCTGCCCCAAAAGCATTCAAGAGAGTATAAAAATAATTATATATACGTCTTGTTTTAGATAATGTACCCACTCTATCCAGTTTGAGATCTCCGACAGAAAGACAGAAATAGCTATATAAAATAAAATAAAATAAACGTATTTTGTAAATGATGCTCTCTTGATGATAGATAGATAATGAACTCGTTGTGACAGGCTAATCGTGGCGTTGAGTTCCGAAACTGCTTTACGTCAGCACCCAGCACCGAAAGTTAGGCGGTGCTTGGGAGTATATCTAGGAGTGGTCGCCGATACGGTTACTTAAAATATAAATATATCATTTATAAGCATTTTCTTTGTAATTTAACTCGTGATAGAGCTAACTTACAAACCAAGATATCATGTAAGTATTTATATAAATATACTTTTCTCTTTTGTTAAAAAAAATGTTTTTGTTGGTGGATATAAGTCGGCATTACTGTGTTAATAGTCAGAAATGTCTATATAGTAAATAACAATTTTTCTGTAATTATAAATTCTGTGTGTCTGTGAAAAGGTCAGTGAAAACCCAGTTGTACTATGAGGGTTACTATTTTTAACAACTTAAAAAAAAGTACCCCTCTATATTCCGCGTATAGCAATGTAGCAGGTGGATATTAATGTTTATACACTTCGTTCTCCACTTTATTCAGAATTTCCGAGGCATTGCTTGTTGAATGGCGGAACTCAACGCAGCGTTTTGCCTTGATACTAGAGCAAGGAAATAAAGATATTAAACAATTCATAACAATTGGAATCGAACATACAACCTTGACATTAACAATCAAACGATATCGGACACTGTACCACAACGGGCTCATTCGCCAGTCCGGGCTATTTCCCTAAATTTCTACATAAAAAAAACATTGCCTCAATCAAGAATCGAATCTACAACCATGACGCTTTAATTTCACTTTCAACTAATATAAACAAAATGAATTACAGTGCAAATATTAAATGACAACACCGCTAATCAAAAATAACCTGACGCAGTCAAAAAGTATAAAAAAAGCTATATTTAACAATCTGTCATGCTACGGATCGCTTACAGCTGACAAGCTTGAAATCTGTGACAGACAGACAGAAATAAGATATAAGGGAAACGTAAGATAAATTAGTATTTATATATACGTAGATAATATGTGTGTATGTATGTTTGAAGATAGAGTCTAAATGAAGTTGTTCTTGATAAGTTTTTTGTTTTTGTTTGCGTGACCTTTGCAGAAGGGGAATTAATTGTTGTATATTGTTGTAAGTTCAAATCCAATGATAAAAATAGGTTCCATCTGCCTTACAGGCTATGTAGATAAAGGTGTGTAGCTGTTAAAGATATATTAGTATAAAGTAGATTTTTCCTATATAAGTGTAAAATTTTTATAAGTTAAGTTATAGAACAGGGGAACAAGTGTGCGACTATAAATGCGATGAATGTAGATTCAATTCCCACTCGGAGGAGTTAAATATTTAATATTTTTATTTCATCGCTTTGGTAACGAGGCAGAGCGCGAGGTTGAGTTCCAGCACTGAATACGCAGTGCTGTCAAAAACTGGCGGAAAGTAAGCAACGGAGTCTCTTAACACTTGGTTCCCAGGTTCACGCTGCTTAAGCTGCTACGCGAAATAAAAAAATAATTGATACTAGAGCAAGGCAAAAAATAATTATTGATTTTATTTGTTACCCAGTACTTTTAAATTCTTTCGCTTTTAAGAACACGACATTTGTCAAAAATCTAAGATATACACAAGTAAACAAATACAAATTAAATACAAATTAAAAACTTAATTGAAGAAATTGTTAAGTGTTAAATAATATATGAGAAGAAACTTTTACATTTCATAATAAATCACTCTGTTTCATTTTTCATCTATTTTTAATAATAAACTTAAAAAATTAATTTTAATGTTCATTTATTGGTTGCAGTAGGTTGAAGGAACCTAGAGTTATTGCCTTAACCTAGTGTTTTTCTCTTTCCGGCCTATTTAAGGACATTATCTTATAGATAGTAAAATCTCGGTCACGGTTTTGCTATCAGATTAAGAAAAAGATAATGTAAATATATTATACAATTGGGTGGGTATTGGTGAGCAGATTCATCGTAATGAGAATGGAGTACCTTATACACAAAGTTCCCAGGTTCCCTGGTACCCTCTGTCTGTCCTGCTACATGCGAAACAGAACGTGAAGATCAACAAAAAATGTTATAATAAAAGGTTTAAAAACTTTTACGAAAGCTTTTTTCGAATTGTAGGTACATGAGTGATTAGAACCCACAATTATATTTCTTAATGTTACTCCTCCTTTTTTCCACTTCAAGCTACTAACGGAGTGTCTTTTTACCTCCATCTTTTCCACCAGATGATGGCCTCAATCACTTCATTACTATCACAAAATCAAAATATTTTATTCTCGTAACGACTTAAGATAAAAGTTCAAATCTTTTAAACATCTTCATTTATTACGAAGCTTCTGTATAAAAAAATGATTTTGAAAAAAAAAGATAAAAAACATATCCCTAATTTGTCTCCACCTCTATTTTTATTTCCTCAAAAAAACCTTAATTATAGACCACACAATACGGCACCAGAATACAGTGAATTTGGAAAAAAATATCCTATATCTTTGCAATACGATTGAATTTTGACTGATTTTACTTTATTATTGTAGAGTTCGTGTATATAAAAATTAAGGGTACGTTCGAAGGAATGACGATTCATATTATCTCTTAATAGTGTGTAAACTGGACTTCTATCGAAAACGACTCTACATGACATAGTAAATTCGGCTTTATTTCAAATGGGTAACGGTCAAATTAGTTTTTTTCAAAATATGATAAGAAAAAAAATACTTTTGGTCATCCAAGGTGGTCCTTTTTTGTATATCACTGGAAAATGACTTATTTAGAATTTTATAGAGCTGATGTGTTTGACCGATTTAAAACAATGGTTGTTAAAAAAATTTTATGGATTGAGGTTCTGCTTTCGTTAATGAAGTATAACTATTGAGATGTGCTTTTTATAGTATTTTTTTAAGTTCGCGCTGTAACCCGAACGTAGCAGGGTAAGCAGAGACAGCCTGAGAAGTACTTAAGATACTCCTTTCCCATTAGGACACTTCCGTTCCTCAATTTCCGCCGAATTCTGGAAGCATTGCACGTTGCATAGCGGAACTCAACGCCGCACTTTTCCTCGTTAATAATTATTAATTAAATTTCCTCGAGTGGCTGAAATCCGTACATATATTTAGAAACACATTACCCTCTATACAAAATGTTTTATTCGTACAAAAATAAATAGCCTATCTGGCAACGATCACCTCTATTTATATATCAGCAGAATCAATCGGCTTGCACTCGTGTAAAATTGTTTTTCTACTTTCTTTTTTAGTTCAAACTTTAGAAAGATGGTAGTAAAATAGTGATGAAACACTTTGCTTTTATATTTTACATTATGTTGGTCGTACACTGTCTCACTGTAAAAGCAGTAGTTGTGGGTTCAGTTCTCACTCGAGGAAATGAATTGTTTTCACAGTGTAGATAGTATTAGAGACCGGTAGTTCTATTCTCTAATGTATATATACATTTTTTATGGCGGGATAGGCAGAGGGAACCGAGTAACGGAACTCAACCCTGTGATTTGTTTTATATGATTCTTTTTTTCACTATCAGAAATTACGAATCAAGTGGTGAAAATCACGTCAAGCTTTGCCTAACCGAACCGGAAAAAGAAATACCTATAGAGCTAACATAATCATTCTCCGGTGTTTGAATCGAACCCACAACTGACATGTTCAGTGAGATTCTATTACCGAGGGACTGACAGACAACGTACAACTGGCGCGGCGTAGAACGCTGAATAAGGTATGTAAGTTCTTTGGGGAGTGTTAGAAAGAGGTTATCGAATGAATTCCTACCAGAATTTGTCATTTTAGGATCGTTAAATTAACGCAACCGAAGTCACAGGCGATCACTAGTTAAAAAATGAAGATTACCCAGAATAAAAATTTAATATCCATTTCGTTACCACGACGTCTATCTACGTCACTATTGGGCAATACTATAAAATATCAGATCAATATTTAAACTTTCTTCATCAGAGATCAAAGGGCGATAATAAATATTGTGAAACGCAATAAATTGTATTGAACATGAAACATTTCAGTTTTTTAAATATTAACAGATGCGTGCGTGTTCATATGATATTACATAATTATATTATGATTGTTAGTCCAGTTCTTATCGTGTGTGACACCTTAAACGGTTTCGAAGACCCGTGTCGGGTTCGATTTCTGCTTAATTCATATTTTTGACACGGTATTTAACTATTTTATTTGTATCTTTAATATGGAATAACACTTTACGAATGTAAAATGTACTAAGTTTGCACTGCCTAGCCAGCTATAAGCGGGACTCTACGTGAACTAAAAAAAATCTGAGAAGTATAAAAAATATAAAGCACAGTCTAATATGGAGCAAGTATGTTAAGATAACAAAAAAGTTTAATATTATCATCATTTATAACGCAGCTTAGAAAGAGATATTGTTTGTAAGATAAAGTTATATTGTATGGAAGGTATCTTAACCGGCCTATTTAAAAAATACTAAATTAATTTCTAGGCAGGCACTACTTCCCTAGTGTAGTAGTCAGAGAGAACGGAGCGCCAAACACTACGGTCTCTACATACCTCTTTCGCCTCGTCCCAAACTCCTTCGTCCGAACAATTTATCATATAAAGAGGTTTATAAAGTTTTTGCAACACGTTAATTATATAATAGAATTCAGTTATTAATTTTCTCAGCTTCTCGTCGTATTCCGCATGTGGTGGACAGATGGAGCTATGAGAGATTGATGTGATGGAGGATTGGATGGTGTTAAGACACCCCGCTATCCCCTTTCCGCCGAGTTCATTGCGTGTTAAGTAGCGGAACTCAACTACGCGCTTTACCTCGACACCATAGCGAAGAAATGTAAATATTAAATATTTCATTTCCTCGAGTGGGAATCGAGCCCACAAAATGTCGCGGTTACAGTTACAGTCATACGCTTGTGCCACTGCACTACATCACACGATTAGTTTACAACAGCATTTATTGGGTTACTATGTTTGGATGACACTATTATCTATAACAATTAATATATCTTTTATTTGTTTCAGAATACCGAATTAAAGGCGTTTATATGTAAGTATTGTATAATTATATTTAGCTTCAGTTTCTTACAGAGTAGATAGAGGGAACCTAAAGTTAATGCACTCCGTTCCTCTATTTGGCCATGTTTAAATTTGTTACCAGAGTAAAAAAATAAAAATAGTCCATTCCTCGATTGTAAATCGAACCCACAACAATCGTACCTTGGACTGCATACTAGTAAATATATAGAGTTTGTGTTCATTACATTCGTCTTATTAATATGTCTTATTAATATTTTGTATGAAAAAAAAACGTGTTTTAGTATCTTAAACTATTAATTATTTATAGTTTCATGTTGTTATTATACCATATGTAGCGGATTATGCGAAACTTAAATTTATATTATTCTGTTATATTAACAAATACAGGTATGTATATATTTATACAGTTGCTATAATAATATATATACATATATGGATATAAAATCCATACCGCTTTGTAATCTTTTATTTATATAATAGTGTACACGGCGTCGGTGGTGTAATGGTCAGCATAGTTGCCTTCCAAGCAGTTGATCCGGGTTCGATTCCCGGCCGACGCACACTTTTTGTTATTTTCTTATAAATTGTTGACACTAAGTAATTTTTTAGAATCATTATTTTATTCTTAAGTACTTATTACTATATTTTTGTTAGATAAAAAGAAAGTTATTTAAAAATATTTGAATTAATATTATAATGGGAGATAGTACTTAATACGAAAGTGACACGCCATAACTGGAAGAGTCAAGTTCATTATTTTATTGATAACATACTTTGTAGCTATAGTGGCCATTTTTACGGTTGTAGGTTCAATTCCTACTCAATAGAACGAAGTCACAGTGCCGAGTTAGGCCACTTACGCTTAGTTTTTCAAAAATTTGTTCGGAAAGTGGAAAACGGAGTGTTTAACACTTGTATACTTTACTAGGTGCGGGATACAACGTGAAGCTTAAATAACTTTTTTTAAACTCAACCTAAGTTATACTCTCTTACCGTTTCTCACATACCATGATATAATAAAGTTAAAACAAGTTTTTTCTTATATTAATTACATACAAGACTAGAACTGGATATCCTAAGAATGTGTTCCGGTAGAAAGGATCTCATCTAATAAAGATACTTCGCTGTCACTGAAGGATATTAAAATGCGGTCAAGCGTAAATTGAATTAACGAATGGAGGGTTTCGTATGGTATTTATTTGATAAAGAATAAGAATTTGTATTTAATTATTTAGTTATATATGTACATATGAAGATCTTTGTGGCTCAGTGGCAGAACGTTTGACTGTAACGCAGTGGTTGTAAGCTCCATCCTTACTCGGGGAAGTGGTATATATTTTAATTAATTTCACTTGCACTGTATTCCACACATAGATACCTATTAACACTTCTGTTTACGACTTTTCTCGCTCTGATAAAACCAAAAGCAGCGTTGAATTCCGCATATCAACTGTACTGTAACTGTTTGTATCTAAGATGTTTTTGTATCTATATAGAAATAATAAAAAAGTAATGGTCTGTCTGTTTATAAACTTTTAATTGCTCTCACGTTTTTATACAAGGTAGTCTTAAAGTGTTATCTTTACCTTCACAAGGATATACAGAATAGGAAATAGATGTTCCATACATACATACATATGTATGGGCTGCAGTCTTATAATTAATAAAACATGTGTTAGTTTGTTTGTTTGAATTACTTATTTGAGCGTGGCGAAACACGTGCTGCTATTTTTAGCAACCGTGTTCTTAATTTTAAAAAAGTAGCTTCAGGCTTGTACCGCATAGGAGAGTAGATAGAGAAAACATAGTGGTCAGACTATCGGTTTCCCAAGGTGCACCCAATATTTACGATATTGCGTGTTGACTCGCGGAACTTAGCACCGCGATTTGTCTTGCCAGAATGAAGACATGAAAATAAATCATTCCCGTAAGTAAGAATAAAAAAAACAGCCACGTTTTTGATGTAATAGCTTATCTGTCCAAATTCATAAATAGAAAATTAATTCTTTTTAATATTTATTTAGATTTATATTTCTATATGTAAGACCGTCGTGGCGTTGATGCACAGAATCCGACTGTGAACGCGACAGTTGTAGATTCGATTCTTACGCGGCGTAATGAACTTTTCTTCATTTCTTCACTCTGGACAAGGAGCGTTTAGTTTCGCTATCGTACAGGCAAAATCTCAAAAGGTGGGCGGAAGGTAGAATAGAATGTCTTAACAGAAGGTTCCCTGCATATCCTGCTAAATACGGAATAAAATGGTAAGCATATAGCTTACCATACGAGTATATATGGAACTTAATATAAACATGATAATGATTTTGATGACTTTCACTTTCGATTTCTAAGAAATATTGGCAAAATATTTGAGACAAAACCTTCCAACAAATCGAATTTCACACGATGCTACGTCATATGTTCAGATTGTTAACGATTTGGGAATCCCCGCTCGCAAAAACCTTGAAGAGATCGACAATGTTTTTAAATTCTGATGTAACAATTAGAAATAATACCTATGTTATAGAATTGTATTAATACTCTGTCTGGGGTAGTAAAATTATGGATAGGATTCCGTAACCCAACGCCGTACTTCGACTACTCAGCGCGCAACACTACGCCGCATTTGATATAGCCAACCCAATTAAATGGTTTTAATCTTTTTTCAATATAAACCTATTTAAGAATAACCTAGAACTACCATATATTTTGTAACCATTCCACACTATATTTCTGAATGCATTACTAGTAAACTGTGAACAAATGTTTTTATCGCTTAATGCGATAAGGTACTATTGTTTGGTGTTAAACCTTGTAACGACTTCCTCTAATATGTAATACACATTGATGTTGTGATAACGGTACATAATAGATTATAGATTGAAAAAGTTTGGCTGTATGAATACGTGTTATAGCTGAAATTAGAGAGGAAAAGTTAAAAAAAGATAATCAAATGTTTTTTTTGTGTACTCGTATACAATATTGTATACCTCGGGGTTGGATTAGAATATTCAGTACCTCTTATTTGTGGTTTCCACTTGACAGTTACTAATAGTACTATAATTGGTTATATTTATATAAATAAAAATTATGAAAGTGAATACCGTTGTGGCGCAGCAATATTTACCTGTACCTTAATAGGTATCGAACTTATAATCTTACAAACTACTCTAATGAGTAGTTTGTAAGATTATAAGTTCGATATACTCTCAGGTCGTGAATTAATTTCTTTTCTATGCACTGGTAACATAACAAAGCACGGCGTTGAGCGTACTAGGTTACCTCTGCCTGCTATATGCGGGATACGGCGTGAAGCTATTACGAGAGATATATTTTTTTAGAGTTCCCGCGGTATCTCGCACACACCAGGGTAGACAGCAGGTACCTGGGAACATAGTGGTACAACACTCCGTTTTCATTAAGAAATTTCAGTCCTCCACGTTTCGCCAAATTTTGGAGAAAATCCATGTTTAGTGGCAGGACTCAAGGAAAAATCAAATATTTTATTTCCTCGAGCTTGATCGAACCTATAACCTGTCGCGTTTACAGTCATACCTTTGTGCCCCTGTGCCTCTGGCCTCAAATAACGATAAATAGACAAGTATAGAAAAGGTGTTTAGTAAGTCCTCAATGTTTTATGTCGTAACAAAGCGTGTGATGTTTTGAAATTTACTTTACTGTGATAGACAGTTGTGTAATTCTAATATTTATTTTACACTCACACACGTCATGGGCGTAGGTATTTGGCCCGTGCCCACCGTGTCCATTATAGTCTAGTGTCCACCCAGACCAGGCGCCAGTATTTTTACTAACAAAAAGATAAAAAATTAAACAAATAAATCAGCCTTACGATATATCAAGCACACAGCAGAGTAGGCAGAGAGACTCTAGTGATAAAACACTCCGTTCTACACTTTCCGCTGATTTCTAGAGGCATTGTGTGTTGAGTGGCGGACTGACTCAACACTGCGCTTTTGCCTCGATAGCAAAGCGAAGAAATGAAAATATAAATTTAAATAAATATATCGTTTCCTTCGAGTGTTAAGAGTTAGTTAGTTAACCCTAAGTGAGAATCGACTACAACAGTTGCGTTAACAATTGAACTTTTTAGCATTGAGCTAGGATCTTTATATGTTTACGATACAATTTTTTAACATAAATTTAATATATTTTTAATTATAACCCAAATCACACGTGGGCGAAGCCATCACAAACCAACAGTCAAACATCAAAAATCGATAGAAAGTGATAGACGGTGCGTGGGAAATTAACCAGTTATAGAGAACTCGTTAACTGTAATGCAAACTATCGGTTAGATCTAACATTAGGCTGTTACAACGCCCGTTGCCTATTAGGTTATATTACACCTATATCTGATGAGTTTGTTTGGCTGGTCGCTCTAGTCTTAGAAACTGCTGGTTCAAATTGAAAAAGTATTTTAGTGATGCATTGTCCATTGATCAAGGTAACTGTAGGTGGCAGGGAAGCGGAGTCTCTTAACGGGGTCCTTAGGTTCCTTTCAGTAACCCTGCGAGTTGCATGTTGTGTGCGGGTTACAGCGTGAAGATGTGTATTAAAAAATTACACTAAATTACTATTTCCATTAAGTAACGATTATTACTTAGTCCGGTGTTAAGTTCCGCTACTCAACACGCACAGTCTCGAAATCGAACGGAAAACGGAGAACGGAGAACCAGTAGTTTTCTTTACACCTTACTGTACAAAAAATGTAAAGTACTATAAATATTTTCATCACAATATGAAATGCTGTCGATACGAGAGCAGTGTACGGGCACTTGAAACAGGTTTAAAATTTAACTCGTACATGCGCTGTTTGGAGCAAATATGCCGAAAAGCAGTTAAATTTAACCACACCGGTCAAGGTTTTTAACTGTGATATAACCGAAGTTCAAATCACCATTGCCTGAGTACTTATTGTGCTTAGTTGACAATGTTTTAAAAGCAATAGAATATAGGTAGGTATAGGAATATAATGTGTTTCATTTCAAGCGTGTTAAATTAATTTTTTCTTTATTTTGGTGCATATTTTAACTCCTGCGTTAAAATACTACTGATGGGGCTTATGACTTTTTTTAGCTTCACACTGTTTTCTGAATATAGCAGGGTAGGCAGAGGGAACCTATTGATACTCTGTTTAACTTCTGAAGACATTTCCCGATTTTAAAACACTGCCCGTTGAGTGGCGGAGCTAAACACCGCTTTGTCTTATGTCATTGTAAATATATTTCATTAAATAAATTTTAACCCAAATGTAAAGGCTTATATCTATCTTATTATATCTTTCTGATTTCACGAGGCTAATTGCGAAATATAATAAGAAAAATAATGTCACGGTGAACCAATGATATTGGGTAATAGATCTTAGTGTGACCGGAAGTCCGTATAAATACTTGTTATATTGGGAATATATCTATACTCATATTATAAAGTTGAGGAGTATGTTTGGGTGAACGCGTATCAAGAACTACTTGTATTTTCATCAAATTTAGTATTTTGCGACTGGGAATAGAAATTTACAGGTCTATTTGTAGAATGTACATCATGCCTTACAATAATTTATTATTATTTTCTCGAAGTGATAAAATGTCTCTGAAAAATACCAAATTTGTTACTTTTATTCTGAAAAAAATATAAATATATTTTACTAAAAGCTCAATCCAGCTCAAAGTTTAAAAGGTCGCAAAAGTTGCATTTTACATGCAGGGCTTTATTTTGGCATCTGAAACTGAAACCTTTGTCATTCGGCAAATGGTAAAAAAAATGCTTCACTCGATACTAACTCGACATCCGGTGGATACGACTGAAAAAAACCAAAAAATATTTTGTAGCTAACTTTTTTAAATTATCTATACCTAGTTTTTTAACTTCCCTTTTTTATGCTGTATCACTTTTTTAATGCCATTTAACAGGGTCAATACACACGGATCTTAACATTAGGTTGCCACCTAGGGTTAACATTCGTTTCTCATGCACGTCTAATTTCCTGAGACATTGCTTGTTGAATAGCGTTACCTAACGCCGCGATTAGTGTTACTAGACCAGGACAATGTTAGTATGTTCCTATTTAAATATAACCATTCCTTAAGGCAATCGCATCGCATTTGAGCATCGCACCCACAACCATTGCTACGTGTTTTACAATAAAGATATATACAATTATATTCTCTTCTTTCCGTCTATATAATCTTTGAATATCATTAGTATTCTTATTTTAATTATGTGACTTTTGATCTTTATATAACGAACTGGGTCATAAGATTAAATGATTCATAAAAACATTGGTTTATCGTGCAAAAAATCTTTGAATGAGTAACTTGTATGTAATATCTTAAATATTACCAATTCATTTTTCCCCCACCTAAATGTTTTATTTTTATAAAAAAAAACCCTGTCTACATATAGTTCTATTTTAATTAACCTAATAGCAACAAAGAGTGTTAATCAAAAAAATCTTAAAAAATATGTCGGAATGTTGGTACTACTAATTAAGCTAGTGCCAGTAATACCAACGTATTTTTTTTTCCAGAACGTGTTCTGGTAACAAGACATAGCGCGGCGTTGAGTTTAGCTACC
>DWAO01005312.1:0-11906 GCA_018230605.1 Heliconius congener
TACCATTCTGTTACGGTTTTTGTCCATTTATCTTTGTTTGTTCTCATAGAGTGTCTAATAAATCCCAGTGTCCTATTATATATCAGTTCGTTGTATGACAAAATATTCAATTTTATTCGTTCTAAAAAAATTCCGCGAGAACATATACCTATCTCTTATAAATAAGTGACAATAAGGCATTTTGTTTAAGAAAAAAATTGAAAATTGTAAGGTGATATATGATGTATATAATTATGATGTAAGGTTCATCGTTTTTTATTTCACATGTATATATTTAAACGTACGAGCGTAAGTTATTTCATCATCCTTTGATTTTTGTAATTTTAATGTGTGAAAATTTAATTAAGATAATCTTCAGCTTTTATATCATGTAATTTGGTATATTTTAACGCTCTGCTTACGGCCCCAAGCATAGGCTCGAGTCCCGCGGGGGGCGCCTTTGCCACCGCTGACGTCCTATCATACAGCCTCGTTGTGTTCACGATTGAATGTATTTATGATTAAGCTAAGCTGAGCCACGAATGGGTCGCTAATAGCAATATAAACAAAATAGTTCTTTTTTTATTTCAATATTTATAAGCAACTTATTTTAGAGGCAAATCTTTTGTAAATTATTATTTATAAAAGATAAATAATAATTTATTAACTAAAATCAGTCTAACAAACATACATATATACATCCATACGAACATATATACAAAGGCACATAAACAGATTACTTTCTTTTGTGTCGCGCAATCGGGTAAAAACAGGTAAAGCAACGTTCTCAAAAAGAGTTGTGAGTTAAAATATCATTTCAAAGACATTCTTTTAAGAACAAACTATCAGCTTTTGAAGATGGGTAGCTTTAAACATCGTAATTTATTAATTCTTCTTCATTAAGTCCAGATCAGTAGTGACGCAGGGGCACAAAGTGTGACTGTAAACGCGACGCGGTTGTGAATTCGAGAAAATTAAATATTTATTTTAATTTATATTTCCATTTCTTCGCTCTGATGTCGAGGCAAAAGGCGGCGTTGAGTTTCGCCACACGCAATGCCTCCAGAATTCGACGCAAAGTATTGAACGGAGTGTCTTAACATTAGTTTTCCTCTATGCTGCTGTGTGTTCGGAATACAGCGTGAAGCTTATTTTTTTGATTTATTTATTTCTTCCTTAAGGCTTTGAACAAAAATTTGAATTTAAATTATATTTCATATTAAAAAAAAAACTAAAATTTGATACATAAAATACATAATAGGTAATGTTGTACAAAATATACTGCAAAGTAAAGCAAAATTTAATTTGGCGTTTTACTAAATGTATCTATCTAACTCTCAAGATAGCGTTGCTGGAAGTTGATAAAATTCGAAACCCAAAATTATTTGTGGAGTATTAGAAAAATTTCTTAAAAGCTATATATATTATGAGAGCACGTTCTTGGAAAATATAGGTCTATTTAAGTTAATGGATATATGATTTAAAATACAAATCAACGAGGCTCGTGTTGCAGCGGCACAGCTTCAGAAAACTCGACGGTTGTGAGGTCGATTCTCACTCGTAGCATCGAGTTATACTCGATTTCTACTACTCAACACATAATATCTCAAATAAGGGAAACGGAACGGAGTATCTTAATACTAAGTTTCCTCTACCAACAGCGTGACGCTAAAAATAAAAAAGTGAAAGACAGAGTCACCCTATCCCTAAATTCTCCCTTAAAACCAAACAAATTACTAAAAAAAAAATCCGTTTAAAACTACCGGTCATGCAACAAAAAATCTACCCACACAACCACTGCACTACCACTAACTACTACAAAAACAACAGTTAAATCTATTCTATTCATTATGCACTAACAATATATCAATGTAACAGGTGTTCGTAACAGTGTCTGTACCACTACCACACCCGGATACATTAGTGAGCGTGGCGTGGTTCTTCGAGGCTAATTACTATAATGTGGCGAACGCGACTTACTTACAGCCCCTACTTGGTGATGTAGATGTAAGTACTTAAAGAGATTTTTTTGAGAGGGAACCTAGTGTTAAGACACTCAGTTCCCCACTTTCCGCCAATTTCTGGAGGCATTACGTATGAGTGGCGAAATTCAACGCCGCGCTTTCCTTTCGACACCGGAGCGAAAAATTAAAAATATAAATTTAAATAAATATTTCATCCCTCGAGTGGAGATCGAACCCACAACCAGTCAATTTACAGGCACACTTTGTACCTCTGCGCCACGACTGGCCTAGTAGAGATGCTTATAATATAAGTAAGTTGTAAGTTATAACAAGAGATCCGACTGTAAATACAACAGGTTGTGGATCGATTCCCACTCGGAAATGAAATATTTAATATAACATGTAATACCCTCAGAATTTGGCGGACAATAGAGAATGGTAGTGTCTTAATGGGAAAGGAATTCTTAACACTGGTTCCTTCTGCCTAAACTGTTTTGTGCGTGATAAAGCGTGACGTTAAAGATTGTAATTTTAATATCTTTAATATTTTTAGCATTTTTTTTAGAAATGTGGAACGGAGTGTCATACCACTAAGTTCCCGCTGCCTACCTTGCTTTACGCGGAATACAGCGTGAACCAGATTTTAAGACAATAAATATTTATATAATATATAATATAATGAAGTCAATCCATATATATTTTTGATATATAATATTATTAAGTATCCATATATATTATAATTTTTGACAATTTGCCAAAAAACGACAGCCACTTTCGTCCCACTAACCTAATAATACAGTAAATACGTTAAATGTAATTATTACTAGTAATAATAAAGCTGCTCAGTGTTTCTGTAATTAGGCTCGTTAGCGAAAATGCGGTTGAAATCGGTAACCGAATGTATATTTATTTTGCAGTACAGTATTTTCGTTTTACACACTGTTTTATTGGTGTTGAAAATATGATTGATAATGTTAGGTCGCAGGTTCTATTCTGATTGATTGACGGTTTTGTTTTATTTACTTATTTTTTTTTATATTGATATTTTTTTGAATTAGTTGTTAACATAATAAATAGGTAACTAAATATTTAATTAAAATTGTTTACTTGTTTTAACTTTAGCAAGGTAGGCGGAGAGAACTTAATGTTAAGACACTCCATTTCTATTGAGACGTTTCTGTTCGTTATATAAATTTTTACTTGCTAGTCTAGGCCAGTAGTAGCGCAGAGGTACAGGTAGCGGTTTGGAGGTCAATTACCATTCGGGGGAATGATATATTATTATATTTTCATTTCCTCGCTTTAGTAACGAAGCAAAGCTCGGCGTTAAGTTCCACCAGTCAACAGCCTCTAGATTTCAGAGGAAAATGAATTTGGCACTCTCCTCCTCTCCCTATCCTGATATGTAAGGAATTCGGTGTGAACCTAAAAATACAATAATATTATGTAATTAACTTAATAGAGAAAGACTATAGTAAACATTTTGGGGTGAATTAGAAAATCAAATCTAAGCTAGTATATTTAATTTTTTGAATACTTCTTATTTTTTTTAACTATTATGTTTTCTTTTCATTTAAAACGACTTTAATTTTTCAACTTCACTTCTCAGATAGGAACAGTTCGACATCAACGAAGTGTCACAGGTGCCAATCATATTTTAACTCGACGTGGTGTCTACTTCTTTATAGAGACGATGCTTGAAAAGTAAGTTAAAAATCATTATCATCATTGCTTCACACTATGTCGCGCATAGCACGGTAGGTAGAGGGAACCTGGGAATATAGTGTTACACTATATAGACAGTCCTTTCTCATTAAGATTTTCTCGTTTCCCACTTTCCGCCTCCGATTCCGGTTTTTGAGGCATTCAGTGACGAAATTGACAACGTGGCGCTTTGCACAGGAGTTAGGAAATTAAAATATAAAATTTTTCATTACCACGAATTGGAAGCGAACACCCAACCGTCGTATTTACAGTCGCACTCTTGTCCCCCTGCGCCACGAGGGCTTCCTAACATGTTGTATATAACAAATACTAAATATAATTGCATCACCTATATACATACTTTTCTATGAATTGGCTTAAATATCTATAGTATACTAAAGGGGTCGTTATATTAATTATCACAAGGGAATATCTTTATTTTTACCAATAGTTAGGTTCCACTTCACAAAATATTAACAAAAAATCCATTCGAATGGGTTTTCACCAACTAATAACAAAAAAAAACTAATATATTTTTTACTGTCAACCTTAGAAACTTAACTAATATACGTAGGTGTCAGTAGTGTCAGTAGTATACTAATAAAGCGTCAGTGCATGCCAGATCTCTAATCCAGTAATTCCTCTGCCGAACACGACTCGGTGAGCAACTCAAATAAATTACTCGCCACCGCCACGTAGTACATACGTAATGATTTAGCTTTAACCTATAAATTATATTACCTATATGTAATTTATGTTTATATATAAATAAAAATAAATCAGCTTCACGCTGTATCCCGCACACAGCAAAAGGTAGGCAGAGGGTTCCCTCTGCCTACCTTTCTGCCTAGGTTCCTAGGGGGGCATTGCGTGTTGAGTGGCAGAACTCAACGCCGGGCTTTGCCTCGACACCAGAGCGAAGAAATGGAAATATAAATATTTCATCCCCTCGAGTGGGGATCGAACCCACAACTGGTCAGTTTTACAGTCACACTTTGTGCCTCTGCGCCATGACTGGCCTATTTCTTTTCTCTTTTTTTTTAATTTATATATATACCACACTAGAAAGACAGTACAGAAAATATATAATAACATAAAGAATATGAATAACAGACAACTTGTGTCTATCAGAAGCCCTAGCAACGGAGGGGACTTTTAAAATGTTAAAAAGAATAAAAAGAATGTGCAGGTTACGGCGTAAACGCATAGAAAGCCAGAAGCCAATTCGATTGCCGCCTGAAATCAGACACTTGGTCGAATTTGAGTTAGCTGAAGATAAAACGATTCTGAAATCAGTTAAGTTTTTCCACAATTTAACAGTGACAGAAGTAGAGTAGCAGAAGTAGTAGTAGAAGAGTTTGAGCAAGAGTGGTTTTAGTGCGAATGGGTAAACCATTTTGAAGGCGCTTAAAAGAGTGCAGGGAATAGTATGCTCTTACTGATTACGTTAATGTTCGCGGAGCACGATAATTGCTGTCAATTACAAGACCCAAATTTCTTGCTGAATCATACAACGGTATTATTAATTTAATTTTATGCAATTCAAGATATTAAATCTACTCTGATACGTAATTATCTACTTCCAATTATTAGAGCTCGAGATATGGAGGGGTTAATAAGAAGACCAAATAAAGTCACTCAGTTAAGCGTAGAGATGGTATTGACAAGATAGGATTTTGGTAATTTCATTTATAAAAATGGAAAAGAGCAGAGGAGAGAGAACGCCGCATTGAGGTACACCAGGTATCAAATCAGCCCAGTAAGAGCAAGGGTCCCACTCGAAAAGAAACTGTTCAGTGACGACAGGAGAGATGTTAAGCGTGGAAAAAATATTATTATTCTTTAAACAAACATTTAATAAATGGTTATATTATTTTTCTTACTTCACAATTCATGGGGGCATGAAAAAATTACATTAGTTTTAATCATTGAGTATTTTAACATATTTAATAGAATAGTTTTAATTAAAAAAAATTGAATAGAACGTATGTAAGTACTTTTTTTTCATTTTTAGGCATGGTTACCCAAGTCGGCCTTGCTTACTCAGGGCAATTTGTGAGAACGCGTCGCAGTTTCTACACAACGGTCTCCTAGGTGATTTGCTTCATTTTATTCTGACGTGAGTTGATTTTGAATACAAATTTAGCCTATATTATTCTTTACATCACACAACTGCTTATGTAAAAATGGTGCACAATAACGACTGGACTATTGGAATTGTTATTCCACGCTAAAGATAGAAAATATTAATCAGCTTCACGCAGTATTACGCATATAGCAAGGTAGGCAAAGGGAACCTAGTGTTAAGATACTCAGTTCCCATTTTCTGCGCGCGCAAAATTTCCGCGCTTTGCCTTGACAATAGAGCGAAAAAATTAAAATATAAATACAACTATATAATTTCCTCAAGTGGAGATCGAACCCACAACCAGTCGCGTTTACGGTCACACACTTGTGCCCCTGCGCTACGCCTGGCTTAAATGTGACCCCGCGTCTCTTTTCATCCAAAATTTGGAAACTCAACGGCACACTTTGACGTTACCAGACCAAGGAAATAAATCATCTTATCTAATGAAAATCAAACTCGCAACCGTCGCGTTTCAAAATCAAACAAGCGAAATACTTTAAGATATAAAAATTTATAGCTCTAATCGAGTTAATGGACCATTAAATTGAATGGACCGAGCGAAATACAAAACCTAATATTTCTAAGTTATGTCAGAGCATGTGGTGACTATGAAACATTGTAGTGCAGATGAAATCAAACAAATGTAGCCGCTATTTGCCGAGTCCCAGATCTAAATGATTCGCTATATTTTACCACGTTTTACACGTTTCGTATTCGTATGTTTAAGTTCTGAAATAGATTTTTAAATGGTTATTTCTTTCTATTTTTTGTTAATAATATTTATCATTTAGCCTCACGCTGTATAATTTAGTGCTTACTTAACTGAATTCTGGACTTTGACACTAAAACACTACACGGTGATCTACACCACGATGGTCATAGTAATATTCATTATATTTAAAATGAGTAATTTTAAAATATTTAGATAAATATATTTTCTTTAGGAGTTTACCTTTAACATCTATAGTGAGGTCTCCTTAATCATTTTATATTTGGGATCACACTATAAATATCGAAAATAAAAAATATATAATTTTTAAACTATATATTTTTATACCCGTATATTATTTTTGAAGACTTTCAGCAAAGTATAAAATCGATGTCTTTCAGATGCCGTCTAAGCTCTTCAGCCAATTAGGCTATACGTTTATGTCTCGCAACGAAACTTATTTAATATGATCGTCACAACTTTTGCTGTTACCATCTCTTAGGATGATGTTTAAAAAACTAAAAGTAAATAATTTGAATTTAATAAATTTAATTGTTCCTAGGCCAGTCGTGGCGTAGCGGCATAACTGTATATGGGGGTAATAATAATAATAAAATAAAAAAAAATAGAAAACGGAAATGTCTCAATTCGAACGGAGTGTCTTAACACTAGATTCCCAGGTCCTCTCCCAGGTCCTCTGTCTATATTGCTTTATGCGGGATACAGCGTGACGCTAAAAAAATCTTATTAGGTAACCGTAGCGTAGTGTCTGACTGTTATAGCAATGATTGGGGTAAATCTCCCACTTGTGAGAATGATAATTCATATATAAACTGTTTTAATTTCACGGCTTTTAATTTTGCCTAAATTTTGGAGATAGTACATATGGAATACGCCAATATGTGACGTAAAAAAATATATATTTTAAATATTAGACTAAAAAAATAATATTATATTACAGCCCATCGTCGTCTCAAGAAGAAGATATAGAAGATTGTTACTACGAAGCAGAATACTGGGGCCTTGAGAGCAATTGCGATTATTACATAGATACATGTCCTGAAAATCCTTTAGACAATATATCAGTTCATGTTGAATGAAAAAGTGTTTTTATTTATTATAAGTTTGTATTTTTTTTTTTTTATTAAATTTATTATGATATCATTTCGTGTAAGATGAAATTTATAAATTATTAAATTTCCACGATTTGTGACTTACCCCTACCGCATCTGACTGTCAACACGACGGCTTTAATTACAATTCCTATACAGAGAAATTCATTATTTTCATATTATTTTGAGACCAAGACAAACCGAAGCATTGGGTTCTGCTATTCAACAACCAAAGTCTCGAAAATGAGATTCCACAATGTTGAGTACGGAAAGCCTTAATAAATTGGATTTCCTATGCGTACCTAACAATAGGCTGGACACAGAATAAGGCAAAAAAACCACACATGTAACACCTTAAAAAGTTACAATACACACTACTAGTTTTCATCCCAACAATATTTATTGATAGATATCACCAGAAAGCCTTTACACGAAATAAAAGGCAACCACTCCAATCCATGTTAAAACTATTGGGTGAAGAAAAAAACTGAACAATCTGCTGCTCAATCAAAACATCGTTATTGAGCTTCCATCGTCAATCGGTTTCTAACGCCTCTATCACAATGGAATAAGGTTCAATTCGTATAAGCAATAGTGTCAAAGGTATAGCTGACGTGGTAAATGTTTGCCTATATGAAAATTGCATGCACTATCGCTCAACGACAGTATGTTAAAGGGTTTCTTTATAACGCTTTGAAGAAAATATAATATTTAACATTTTGGTGTTTCCCTTTTATCTTTTTTACTTTTGATGGTGGTTACTATTTTGTGCTGTTGGAAGGTTGTCAGAATGTGTTATTATATTGTTAGTATTAGAGATATCGATTTTTATTTCTTTATGAGTTGCTTTAGGCTGAAAATTTTGATCGTCTCTATTTTTCTTCTTAGGAAACATAAAAATTTAAATATAGCGAGATTTCAATCCAGTTCTCTTGAAAACTGTCCAAGCGCTCCGACCAATTAAGCCATACATTTTCATCGGACTACGTCGAAATTCTAATATGTTTATCCTCCCTTATTTTCTGAGTTTACTGCTTCCTTGTCAATGTTGGGATTGGTGGATGGTGGTCGTCGACGTTGATTAACGTACAGTTTGATTTCCTAGTATCATTAGCCTTATCATATCTGAAATAAATAGCCATTTTTACGTAGTGTACCACTTTATCAGATACAGAACGTTCGTTTGCCCAAAGAATTAACCTGCCTGCTGAAATATATTGAATGGTGCAATAAACAAAACACCGTACCTTTGCCTACCAAATAAATATAATACGTATAAATGAAAATAATAAATTTTCCGAAAGAAGAAATTAAAATGAAAATGTTATATAAATTTATTTGCCGGTTTGGTTGAGATCGAGAGTGGCGCTGCTTACATAGGAAAAAAATATATTTTCCTTACATCGATACAACATAAAGAAAAGGTAAAAAATATCTTATCATAACACATTAAAAAAATTAAAGAAAAGTTAAAAAAAAAAAAAATTCACGCTATTTCTTACCTAGCTGGATGTAGTAATCTGAATTTACGAAATAATATACGTTATTTTTAAATTAATTTACAGTCCTTAATCAATTATTCTCCTATATCTTACTTCATATACAGTATACTCCAATCCAAGCATAAAACACAAGATGCATCTAATATAGAATACTAACCCAAAATGCATCTGCACAGAAAGTGCATCGTTATTGAACGGCGCCAATTAAACTGTTTGCAGTTCTAGGTGTTTGGGAAGCGATTTTATTGCAACGTCGAACGTTCCAAATTATTGTTGACATACACTTAACTCTTGCACTTGTAAATACTTGCAAAAAGCTGAATCAAGCTGGAAATTGTGCTTTAAAATCTGGATTTTATTGCCTATCACATATTGGTGCAGTGGAACGGTGTTTGACTGTAAGCATGACGGTTGCGGGTTCCATTTCCACTCGGGGGATATTTTTAGTTTTTCGCTCTGATTGCAACAGCCGAATTAAGTTCCGTCATTTAAAATTTCATATTATAAAAAATATTCGGAGCGCAGGTAACGGAGGTGTCATAACATTAGATTTTATCTCTACCCTGCTATGGGGATAAGGTAATACGTTAAGCTATAAAAATATATATTTTTGAGAATGTGTCTTTCTCCTGCTCTGGTGAACGAAAGGTTTCAAGAAGGTTTCACAAAGGAAAGAAATTCGACTGAGAATGAAAAACGGGTTGTCTTAATACTAGGCCGGTTAACCGGTAACTACCATTCTATTATATATAGTGTATATAGAAGACATGTAAAGCTAAAACAATATATGTTTTAATAGCATTTAATGCCCAGACGATCCAAAAAGATGGCGGTCCATATTGTTCGTTCAGGATTCACACATTCAAGATTTTTGAGAGGATGCTTTTAAACCGCCTCACACCTACCTATACTTGAAAAGCATTTAATCCCAGAACAAAGTGGTTTCCGTCCTGGCAGATATTATACTAGGTAAACTTTGAATCTTGTATAGGCTATTGAGAATGAGTTTGATAGCAGGAGAACTGGCTCTGTCATTTTTGATTTATCAGTTGCCTAAGATTTCGGTAACATTCGTAGATTTCAAGCAAAGGGGCAAAACATAGCTAAGAACAAAGGCTTCGTCACATCTTGAGAGATATTCCAAGCAACAGATCACTGCTTGAACACCAAACCAAAAGCCGGTGCAAGAAATAATCTGCTCGGTTGGTTGACGAACTCACAGCGGGGCAGCTCCACAGGTACTTTGCCCAACAGCTATCGCTCTATCGTTCTCTGCTGGTGAATACCCGTGTCCAGTTAGACACCGCTCCGCTCATGCGAAGGAGGTAGGTATAACTGAGACCTGCTGAATAGTTATGGGCTGCCTTAAGCCCACACCAATATACAAGGTCTGCCTCCTGGCTGGCATAGCACCTCCTAAGGATTGACGTGAGGTGGCGTGTTCTGTGGACACGTTGCGTCAGGATAAAGATCCTCGGCACCGACTCTATGGCTACACCGCTTCATGTACCCGAAAATAAAAAGTCACCACAGTTTTATAAATTCTACCACAACTTTAGATTGTGATCCAAGTCGTCCTAGGGAACGGCTATGTCAGACAAACCACCCACCACTCCGATTTGTTACCCCCCAAGAAGAGAGAGCTTACCTGCTGGTCACAACACACCTGAAAGTCGCTTAATCGATTACGTAACCAGGTTGGCCTATGCAAAGAACACTTGGTAAAATGAGGATATGCTCTGAAGGGTCAATCAACCTGCGACTGTAGCACCAACCCACAAACTTTGTTACACTCATTATGTTACTATTCTGCCCCAAATGTCCGTTCACCTATTTGTATGACGATTAGACTAAGGCAACAGATACCGCAGTCAACGTAACTAATTACTGGCAAAATATAATCTGAGTTTTCCAAACGTTGAGACGAAGAAATACAGCATTGCATTATGCAATAATAATGGTAAATAACTTTGAGCCCGTTTTAATTTTCATGAAGGTGTAAGAATATTTTTAAATATAAGTGACTTATTAAACTATTTTTCCATATAAGGATTAGAATGTTAAAATAACAAAAATTTAAAAATCAACTTTTCCTTATGGTAGATCAACTTATGCAGTGTTTAGTTCCGTTACTCAGTACCATCATTGGTAGGTAAAACTGAGAGTTGACTTAGAAGCGTGATTTTTTTTTGCTTGAAGAAACCGTAGACCTAAATATTTGATATTCATTTCAGCTTAAAACCACCATGCGATCTCGATATAAATAGTCTTGACTATTTATCTCGAGGACGGTCGGACAACAAAATGATTCTATATTGGTCCCGTTTTTTCCCTTCGGAGTACGGAACCCTAACAAGATATAAATCTACCTTTTAAAGGAAATCAATCTTACGGGTATTGCCACGAAAAGTAAGTTGTGGGCGACAACTAGTTATATATTAAACTTAATTAACACCACTTATTTTTTTCTTAAAATATTCAAAATAAGCGAAATTAACGACATATTTCCAATTTTCAATATAGAATTCTATACCATGCTCCCCTTCCGTGATACACATACAAAGTACCGTTTTAAAACAATTAGCGAACAATTTCGCCTTCCAAAGCGGTGTAGTACAGACACTTTGGTCCGCTGCTGTGATTAAATTAAAACTATTTGAAATTTTTAATATTTTAAAATATTATTTATTAAAAAAATATAGCTTAATATTATTTAATAATTCAATGATCAATAATATTGTAGTAAATTTTAGGAAATATTATATATATATATATATATATATATATATATATATATATATATATATA
>DWAO01005313.1:0-11905 GCA_018230605.1 Heliconius congener
CGCACACAGCAGGGTAGGCAGAGGGAACCTAGTGTTAAGACACTCCGTTCCCCGCCGTAGATGTTTTTACATAATTAAATATTATAATTATAATTATTGAGGCACTCGTCGCCCAAGGGGCATCGGACTCCAAATGCTATGGTTGTAGGTTCTATTCCGACTCCGATGATTTGTGTTTCGAGGATTACTTATATTTATTTTTTTTATTTCCAGTCTGGTAAATAAAGCGAGGCATACACAATCTCTCGAAAATTGGAAAACTTGAAGCTGCAATGAATTTTAATTATTATAATTATTTTAGTAACACTAATTAGTTTTTGCTATGAAATAAAAGTCTACATACTTTTCCTGCCATTTTGTCTATGCAAAGTGGAAAACATAATATTTAAAATATATATATTTGCAAAATATTTGTATTCCTAAACAAAAAAAAACCATTTAACTAAACACATTAGTTTACAAAAGATAATATTTTTCTAACATAATAAAATAAATAAAAAAATAAATCAGCTTCACAATATATCCAGAGGCAGAGGGAACTCAGTGTTAAGACACTCCCCACTTTCTGCCGAATTCTGGAGGCATTGCGTGTTGAGTGGGAGAATTCAACGCCGCACTTTTGCCTCGAGACCAGAGCTAAGGAAATATAAAATATCGAACCCACAACCAGTCCGGTTTACAGTCACACTGTGTGCCCCTGCGCTACGGCTGGTCTCAACATAATTATTATAAATATTATTTTTCTGTACATACCTGTATAACAACAGCTTCTTCTTTGCAAAAGTAATCTTCAAACAGCTTTATATTGATGGTTGCAGACATAAGCACTAGTTTAATATCACTTCTTGTATGTATTAGACATTTTAGGATGCCAAGCAAAAAGTCACCCATGAGATGCCTTTCGTGTATCTCATCAAGTATTATTACATCATAGTTTGGTAGATTTTCTGATGACATCTGAAATTATTAACAATATATAATACCATATAGACACCATCGTGGCTTAGTAGGCTTAGTGGTATAGCATCTGACTGTTAATAAGATAGTGTGTGTTTAATTTTCACTAGAGTTATTATTTTCTTGCTATGACATTTCAGGCACTCACAGGTTCAAAATTTGTGCGGAATATGGTTGTTATACATATAATAATAAAAGTTAAAATAGATAATATTGTGTTTCATTTATTTTTTGATCATTTATTTATACCTTGTTTTATAATATTGGACTGAATATTTTTTTTTATTTCAAATTATTTTTTTATTTAGATATAGTTCTGATAATTTAAATATATACTATCCTTAATGTTGTGTATTAAAATAGAATAATCTATACGTAAATATATATTTTTTCTTACACTATATTCTGCATACTATAAAAGTGTAAGCAGAAAGAACCTAACGTCAGGACACTTCAGCTTTCTGAAAAAATTTCACCCAGTATGTCAGGTGTTGAAACTCAACCCTCTTCTTTATTTTATTAAACTCAAATAAAGATAAAAATAATTAATTCCTCCTAAAGCTGATTAAAATCACAATTGCCATGTTTACAGTTAAATCTTATATCACAATAGCCATTTCTTTTTGTATTGTTTCTTGTCGTGGCCGCACAAGGAACTTTTCCATATTGTTTACTCACCAAGAAAATAGCCAAAACTAGGAAAAAGCCTAAAGTCTAATCTGGGCAGCAACAAACAACACGCTGACCAGAGACAGTGTCTATATAAAAAAATACAAATTAAATTGTAAATACCAAATAAATCATAATCAAAAATGTACCTGTCTTAATAATAAACCCTCTGTTATAAAGCATATTTTGGTATCTGCCGTCTTGCTCTTTTCAAATCTTATTTGATATCCAACCTTTGTATCAAACTGTGTTAGCATTTCAAATGCAACACGTTTCGATAAAGAAACACAAGCTATTCTTCTGGGTTGAGTGCAAGCTAAAAATTACATTAAATATATATTAAAAATAAGTGGTGTTAAGTACCGCCACTGAACATCAAAATTTTTAATATATATATGGTTATAAATGAAAATAGAGGCCAGTCATGGCGCAGGTCCTCACTCTGAGAACGAGGCAAAGCGGTCTGCCACTCAATACACAATGCCTTTAGAATTTGGCTTAGTGGGGAATGGAGGTGTCTTTACGTTTCCGAGTGAACAACTACATTTCGAAGTTCCCTCTGCCTATTTTCTTGCTATGTGTGACGCTAAAAAAATTATGTATACTTATGAAGTAAAAATTACAATAATTTTTATTAAATAATTAAAATTTATATTAAAAAAATGCTTCAGTATAAAAAATTTTTTAAGCAAAAATGATGTCTTAAAATAAATTATTTCCAAATTATAATAATAAGGCCATTACCAATGTTCTGAAATCCAGCTGTGTGCAAATACTGAGGTACTTGTGTTGATTTACCACATCCTGTGTCGCCAGCAACAATAACTACTTTTTCATTTTGTACAGCTGATACTATTTCATTTCTGTAAAATGAAAAATATAATAATTAGACAGAATATAATAACAAATATTTGATTACTATTTGATATTAGGCTGAATAAATAAATTAAAAAAAACTTTATTGTACACTACAAAATAAAAAGAAAAAAAAAATTACATAAGAAAATGCATGCCAGGCAGCCTTATATAAGCTATAAGCGATCTCTGTCATGGGCAAAAGGCAACCTTGTAGGAGCAAGTACATCGGTAGAGGGTGTACTTGCTTTATATATTTAAACATACATACTTATATACATAATACATACATATATACGCAATAGTACACATATACTAATATTATATTGTATAGAATATTAATATTTACAAATAAATATAAATATGTTCATGTTAGTTGGTTAAGGAAGGATATAACAACTTAAATATGTCCTACTATATCGAGTTATTATTATAATACTGCCTACTGCAGAGTCTTAACATATTATCCTGCAGAAAATCAAATACCCACGCAATGGTCTGAACTCTGAAATGTGATTAACCTGGTACCTTCACAATGAATTTGTGGAGTGGTAGTGGTAGTTATTTCTTATTTTATTCTAGTGTCATAATTCATAAACAAAGCAAATATTGCTTTCTTTTATAATCATATTTTACTTCTTATTATTATTATTAAGGTAGTTATTGGTACACACATCTTCGGTACAACACAAAATTTTATAATACTGCTGGTGGCCTTGTATACAATTTTTTTTATTCATAAAATTCTATCAAATAATCTCTTTAAATTACAATAAAGACTGATTCATTACAATTAAAAAGTAGTTAATTTTAAGTTAAATTACATTTAAAACAAACCTATACTTAGCAACAGGAAGATCATTTTGAGCTTTCCTTAGTTTTCTTAGTTTCTCAAATTTCTCTTTATTCTTGAAATCTAAATATATAGAAACTATATTTAGAAATACATCAAACATTTTTTTGTCAAATTTCTTCTTTTCCCTCTCATCATAAACTGTGTCAATAAATTTCATTTTACTTTTAAAATTTATGCAATAATGCTTAGAAAATAATTTTGGAATTTCTTTTTCAGTAACTGCACCATCTTTGGTTTCTATATCTATAATAGATTTACCAGCTTTTTTTAAAGTGTCCTCGTATTTCTTTACAAATATCCAAAAGTCGTCAAGACTATTTATTATAGTATTTGAGTCATTACTGTATGTTATCATTTTATTTAAATCTTTCTTATAGTCTAAAAAACTCAACTCACTATTAGATGTTGTGGACGATGGACTATGTTTTCTAATTTTATGGCTTTCTGTCAAACTTCTTTCATCAGAACGAGACCTTTTTCTCCTCGACGATGCATAATAATCTCGAGATTTTCTGCTCATATTTTTAACACTTTTGTTACAAACTCCAATTTAAAGGCGATAATAATATAAATATTTAAAAACACATTAAAAAAAACGATAATAACTCAACCTAAACTTACATATTTCTGAATAATAAAAAATATAATATAGTTTTTGAAGTGAAACTTGTGAATTATGATGTTTCACTTTCAAGCGTGGCCTCCAAAACATAAATAAACATTAATTGACAATTGACATATGACATTTGTGATTTTACATAGTTAAAACTTGACTGAACTATAAAGTTCAGAGCTGTAAGTTTATTAAAACAAAAACTTTAATAAAACTAATTATGAAAGAAGATTATCCGTTATTTTTATAATATCATCTTATTTATGTAGCTAACAAAACGTAAAATAAGCTACAAGACATTAATTATTTCTTTTTTGTTTCTTAAAAAACAATCTTGCAAAAAATTAACATGTCAATAATTTTTATTTTATAGAAAATAAAATAGAAGATAGGCTAATGTATGTAAAAAGCGATAATCAAGAAGAGCCGAGTTTCTAATAATTCAAATGTTTACGAATATGTAACACAATACATATTGTAATTTTATTAAATATCAAAATAGTAAAACTATCAAAATATAATAATAGTAAATTGTAACACTAAACGAAATATTATTTTTATCTATATGTAAATAGATATTTATATATGCTTATAGGAGCACATGTCCATAAAGTGAGAAAGACGATGTTATTTATATGAACGCCCTCTATCGTCGATATTTCGTATTTGTAGTTGTCCGCCATTGCGTTCCGCCATTTTGCTTGGTCGGGAGTGAACGTAAATGTATTTCTATGTATTCTAATGTGGCAAATAGTTCTTTAGTTTAAAAATTAGTGTTTCAATACACTAATGGCTTGCTTAAATACACTTAAGTTAGAAATAAAGACTTTAGAACAAGTGTTTCCAAAAAACCATGAACGGTTTCAGATAATGTCAGCTAGTGTCGACGAACTGACCTGCAGATTCGTTGGCAAAAATGGAAAGAAATACGAAATCCACGCAAATATCACTGTGAGTAGATTGTTCTATTCTTTAGCCTTTAAGAAATATAAAAATTCCGTCTTCAAATTAATGATGGTTCGTATTGATTATCGGTAGTTCGGACAAAGGGTCGTGTTTATGGGGGCAGGGCTGTCAACAAAAGGTTTACGGAAGTGATTATTTTCCTTGTGAAATTGTTCATATCGCGTGCTTTGCCACACGAAAGTGCGAAAACCACTTCGATTGTTTATTTACGTAAATTACTTGTAAACGTTTTCGCTATGTGCGCAGGTTTTTCATCATAGTATGACGTTTCTTTCTAAATGATTTTACGGGTCCATGACGAATCATCGTATCGATTATTTAGGTTTCAGTGGTCTATTCAGTATGCGAGACTCTTTACAGCTACATTTATTGAGGGTAATGTCTGTTTTTTTTTGCTCAAATAACGGTATAGATGCGCGATTTTAGGACAAAGGCTGTTAGTCATGCTGGCTACCTGCTTTTTGTGGTAACTGATGTAAAGATTTCAAGTTTAAGAATTATAAGTTAAACTTTTTTTTTCTCAATTTTTTTTGATAACAAAATATCTGCAAGAACTGTTGACAATGTATATTGTTAAAATACCATAGAATAAAAATTTATGTTATTTTGAAACTTTTTGTAATTCCATAAATAAAACTCATTTCTACTTCTATATCATTGTAAGTAAAAAATTGATTTTTAAATAAAATGTTATATTGTCAAAATATTTATATACTTTTTTGTGGTTTCCTATCATTTGTGTGGCAGAGACTAAAAACTAAATACTATTTATATAAAATAATGACACCTTAAGAGATATTTTGAGGCTGCCATGGTACCCTGGTACAGCATGGTGCTGGTGTTGTGTTGTGTGTGTTTGTGTGGTGGTTTGGTTATGTATCTATCCCTACTCAAGGAACTGATTATATATAAATTGTTTTCATTTCTTAACTCTGTTAGAAAAAGTTCATTGTGAATTTACTTCACTTTGATATGCTGGAAAAATCATGAAGCTGTAGTCATTTCAAAAGGAGATATTTTATACAATATTTATAATGTTAATAAAAAAAATGTCAAATTTTTTTTTAGATATGCTATAGTATAATCACTTTATAAAGTGAAAATTGTGAAATTATATTATTATTATTTTTGGTTACTTTGCTACGAAATGTTCAAGGAGTGAAGGTGTTTTTTTTATTATTATTAAACTAAAAATAAATAAATTAAATTGCTATTGCTTAGATGCTTACAATATAAACTATTCTATTATTGACACATAACTATAATAACATTTTGTTGTTTAAAAAGATGGTGGCAATAAAATCATATTTTATCTATGATTTAACGCTAAATCATTATGTACTAATCACATACAACTTTTGCTAGTAGTATTTCCTGATTTTTATGTTAATCATTAAAAAAAAATCAGGTTGCCATTCTAGTGTGTAAGTATTATTGTGTTTATTTAGACCAAGTTGTTTTTAGTAGTCTGCTATGATATATTAAATATGAAGAAAATTAGAAAACTACAATATTTTTTTATTTGTATTTATAGTTGAATAGGCAACAACACAGTGTAGTGTCTCAACACTATGTTTCTTACATAGTTCCTTACACTGCAATCCACTTTCTAACAAAGATTTTGATATATTACATGTTGATCCACAGACCTCAACACCACACTTTTTCTACTACTGCAGGGAAATAAATAATTTACATACAATCATGCTCCTCAAGTAGTAATCAAACCCACAACAATTGTGTTTGTAGTCAGATGTAGCACAAAGATTTCAAGCAAGAAATATTAATTATAGTGACATAATATATTTTTTGACTTAATTATTTACTTTAATATGTTTTTTATAAGGAAATGTTATATCATGTCTAGAGGACAGTCGCAGCGGCACAAAGTGTGGCTGTAAAACTGACTGGTTGTGGGTTCGGTCCCCAATCGAGGAGATGAAATATCTACTTAAATTTAGATTTCTATTTCTTCACTCTAGTGTCGAGGCATAAGTGTGGTGTTGAGTTCTCGCCACTCAACACACAATTCTTTCAGAATTCGGCAGTGCGGGATACAGCGTGAAG
This sequence comes from Heliconius congener, assembly GCA_018230605.1. Classification (NCBI taxonomy): domain Eukaryota; kingdom Metazoa; phylum Arthropoda; class Insecta; order Lepidoptera; family Nymphalidae; genus Heliconius; species Heliconius congener. Next base: position 6,984 of record DWAO01005313.1, read on the forward strand.
CTGATTTATTTATTTATATCATGTCTATTTGGGTGAAGTATGCTTGACAAGTCTTGACAATATGACATGACAAAAATTATATTGATTAACAAAGTAATTAATTTTCCGTATAAATAATGTTTAATATGCTCTTGATCCTCTTTATTACACCTGTTTGTCTGGTTCTATGATTACATTATTTACATATCTTGTTAATACATATTAATTCCTAGCTATTGTAGTTGTAGACATGTCAACATATCTATTCCATAGTACTCATTGTACCGCAAGTGGGTCAAGTGAATCTGCTCCTGACATCTTTCTCCCCACATCCAGGCCACTCTTTGTACGCTGCACTGACACTAAAAAGAATATAATTGGACACTACAAGACCTGAGTTCTTACACCCTTTTGCTCTCTATGGACACTTGGAATATTTTATTTATTTATAATTTTCTTACCTTGTGTCAGGTCTCTTAGCGCTGTGTTAATGAAAGGGTGACATATTATATTCAACTTTTTGTCTTTGTAAATGTGGAATGAATCTAAACATCTAAACCATAAATTAACATATTCACTTCCTTTCTAATATAAAAAAAAACTCGCATTAATTTCGTGTACTTGACAAGTGAGTATTGACATTAAAGGTTATTCATAAAATATCGGCGCTTATAGTATGTAAATTATTTCCGACTCGTATTTTACTATTTTGTGTTATGTTTCTTATGTTTCCTATGTTATTCTTTTTTTTAAACAATTTTAATTACAAATTTTATATTATGTATTTGATTTTAAATTGATAAAATATGTTAATTGCATTTTGAACGTAAATTAGTAGGAAGTTTCTTTTTTTTTTAAAGAAAAAAAATATGTAGTGAACATTTTATTTTATAATATATTTTACGTTAAAGAGAGGCCAGTCGTGGCGCTTCTCTCATTCTCACTAGAAGAAAGAAAATATTATGTCTTTATTTCTTTGAACTAACGTCGTTGATGAGTTTTGCCACTTAACACGCAATGCCTTCATAATTCGGAGGAATGTGGGAAACGGAAGCGTCTTAATGGGAACAGAGCGTCTTAACACTAGGTTCCCAGGTTCCTTCTACCTACCCTATTATGTTCGGGATATAGTGTAAAGCTAAAAAAAAATGAAACACACTATACACAAATTTTTACATTGCATCTACTCTTTACAGGAGACGTACCCCAACACTCCTCCGGTGTGGTTCGCTGACAGCGAGGATCCCATTGTAACAAATGCGGTTCAGATCCTCACCAATACGCAAGGGAGGGATAATCACGTTATAAATCAGGTTAATAATTGTTGATTTTAATTTTAAAAAGAGGACAGAGCAGAGGCCAGTCGTGGCGAAGGGGCACAATGTGTGACTGTAAACGCGACTGGTTGTGGGCTCAATCACCACTCGAGGAAATGAAATATTTATTTAAATTTATATTTTCATTTCTGTGCTCTGGTGTTGAGGCATAGCGCGCCGTTGTGTTCAAATCTTAGGTCCGAAACACTAGGTTCCCTCTGCCTACCCTGCTATGTGCGGGATACAGCATGAAACTTATTTTTTTTATATAATTATGAAAAAAACAATTCAAAATGCACTTTTTTTGTATGTGTTATTGGATAATCATCATCATCATCCAATAGGATGTATTTACACAAACAACAGTACAGTCGATGGAAATGTTTATAATATGCAGGAGTTGGGATATTAGGATAATATCTTAATTATATTTTCTATATTATTGTGATCATAAATATATTGGAATTTAAAAAATCTACTAATCATTGTCAAAATTATGCCAATACTTTTTTAAAGTAAAATATAGAAGTGCTTGTATAATATACATAGCTGGTAATAATGTACATATTCGCTAGTTCAGATTGAAAATCGTAGTCGTTGTGGTGAATCGTTGAAGTGGAGATCGATATTATGACGTTTTTGAACTCAAATATCTCGATTGCTACGAAACAACGAAACTTTTCCTATTACATACAAAGTATGGCAAAACCAGTAAATTGCATAAGTTTTATGTAATAAATCAGTAAATAGTTTTCACTCTTTGCAAAAATAGAATAAACAGTCTATATTACTTATAATGGGAAACGGAGTGCCTTAACACTAATTTCACTCTGCCTATATGCAGGATACAGCGTGATGCTGAAAATATCACTTGTTATATGTTCACTCTTTTGTATACTGTATTTCCAACTAAATACAATAGAAATAAAAATATGATTGATTGATATATGATTTTTTTCTTACAATTTTTTTCTTTTCAATAGAAAAGCTTCAAAGACTTTTATTATCGTATTGTAGATTAATAAAAAAAAACATTACACATCCGTATCAGGTGGGTATACTATTGAGGGAGCTGTGCAAACTACACGGTGTTCCCGAACCGCCAGATTTGGACTCGTTATCACTACCCCTCCACCCTGTACCGCAGCTAAGGTGAGTTTTATCAATTATTCTCACATACCTATTATAAATACAAATTAATATATGTATTAGGAAACAGTTTATTTTTCATTTAACCACGAATTCGTATATGGCCCCATCGTCTTATAGAGCGCGGGCCATATATTCATCACACACTAGCTAGTAAGAGTAGGATCTTCGGCTACCATGTTATAGTTATAGGAAAAGAAACTTGAAACTAAAGCTCGAATGTGTAAGCCGTACATTTTTTTTTGCGATTTTTTAAAGTTTATTACTTTTGCTTTCTATTATTTCAAATTTCAAAGGCTTAATTGATGTATACAGAGTAAGTTTCTTTGAATATACAATGGGGAATAACAGTAATATAATTTTAAAAATTATATTAAGTATAAGATTCGGGTTTGAGTTCTGTTGTCATAAATAAAATAAATAGCCAGAGCCCTTTCATCAGATTCTTCACTTGACCTAGACATTAATACCAAAACACATTAATACCAAATTTGCCCCCCTTTTAATGCTATTATTTTTTTGGATTTAACTAAAAATGTATAGTTTTAGTTTTGTATTTTTCCTGAACTAGTACTACCTGTAGATAGATGCTAGCCAAATTTCATAATTCTAAGTCAACCGGAAGTATCCTATTAACTTTGATTCCCTATATAGGTCAAAACAGTCCCTAAATAGTGTCAAAATTGCCATATAAACGGCCATATCTTTTTTTAAGTAAATGTAGAAATAACATTTTTTCAGGAAATCAAGGGACCTTAAATCTCAGTATATACGGAGATTTACGAGAGAGGTTTGAATTTCAACTCGATATCTCCAATCGTCCCTGAGTAATAGGCTCTTGACCGACAGACCGACAACAAAGTGATTATATAAGGGTTCTTTTTTTCTTTAAAAGGTACGGGACCCTAAAAATTACAAGTAATGACTTATCGGCATCCAAACATACATACACACACATATATATATATATATATATATATATATATATATATATATATATATATATAAACATACAACATTAAATATTTTATCACATTTACATATAATACACAAATTTAAATCAATTATCAATTTACTTTATTATTATTAATTAATTATAAATAACTTCAATTAGATAGTGTCCTGTAAATATTTATTTTCTTAGTGTTATTTACTTATTTGTGGACTTTAAAATTGAAATAGATACCGATTTAATTAATAGATACTCAGAATGCTTTCACTCTATGACGTCATTGTTTAAATGAATAGTAGCTCCTTTTTATTGCACCCCCAGAGATCGGAACCAACGGAACGCCCCACTGCATTAGCATATTAGAATTTTAATGCAAATAAATGCAGATTGCTATAATTAAAAATGCCTCGTATCCTTCACTTTTTTATAATGGTTATATGTATAGATACCATAATAACCACCAAAGACCATGTTTATGTGGGTGTATGTATATATTTGGGAAAATCTGCAGGTTGTTGAATCGATCCTCCACTCGGGATGGCTATATCTAAATTCTTTTTTATTTCTCCTTTCCGATAGGCAAAAGAGCGGCGCTGAGTTCCGCCAGTCAACACGCAATAGCTCGAAAAATGGAATGGGTGTTTTAATTTAAACAGATTCGAATTCTTTACTAGATTCTATTTCTTTCTAGATTCTGATTCTTAACTAGATTCTGATTCTTGATTCTCGATTCTTTTTTTAATAATTAGAGAATATCTTTATAATAATTAAAAGATGATGAAATTCTCTTCAATGTTTCGCCATCTTTTCAAATGATTTCTTATAAATTCTTTCACAATTCAGCGTTTTGTGTCTCTAATGTAATATTTATAATGTGTCGTGCACGCAGAAATGAATGTGTCATACACGTAGTGGTGACGACGTATTTCCTTGAAGAGTTTTCGTTTATTCATGTTTTTTTTCGTCATATTTGATTAAATAGAATTTGTTGTCTTATACTGTATTCTATGTAATTTTATTCTAATGTAGGTATAATTAAAGAATATGACAAAGTTATTTTGGAAACATAATTCGTTGTTTTAGAAATTCACTTTGAAACTATCTTGGAATAAAGTTAATAATTTATATCTATACTTATAATAAAATCATATCGAATCAGTATCTGTACATGAAGAATAAATATATATATTTTTTATTGGTGGTGAACTAAAAACAACGACTTGAAATGTCAATCTTCTCTTAACATTTAGTATTAGTTTAATTTCAATTCGGTTTATATCATTTTAAGTTATGTTATTTAACAAAATTGCTATAAGTTTTTTATTGAATTGACTGAAATTTACTTTGCAACATAAGCGTAGGTATTGTTTTTAAAATGATATTATTATTAGAAAAGGAAAGTAATGCAAATTAGTAAATTATTGATTATGTAGTTCAAGCGGGCGAATAGCAAGGCGCTATTATGTCATAAAATATAACTGTTTTGCATTACAACAAAACAATTATTATGTGTTGGATAAAACACA
>DWAO01005314.1:0-11903 GCA_018230605.1 Heliconius congener
CTCAACACGCAATGCCTCCAGAATTCGGCAGAAGGTGGGGAACGGAGTGTCTTAAGACTAGGTTCCCTCTGTCTACTCTGCTGTGTGCGGGATAAAGCGTGAAGTTGATTATTAAGACAAACATAATACTCTTCTCAACTGTAAAGAGATAATAAATATCATTTCTAAATATGATCCGAACTTGTGGCTTGCGGTAAGGCGTGTCAGTGTGTCGTGTAGACAATGTATCTGCTATAACAGTTAGGAATTCTTCTTCTATAGAAATCTTGTTAAAGGTAGAATGTAATTAATTATAACAGAAATCTATATAATATGTAGAGGAAAGACAATATATTGGCAAGAAATAAATGACTAAGCAAAAAAACGTTGTAACACAAATCTTATGTATACAATAAAATTGTAACTGATCGCTGTCTGTATGTGAAAGATAAATGAGAATATCTATCCATATTTGTATTTGCCAGTATAATGGGACCCAAAATAATTATTAATAGTTTTTTGGTCGGTGTATGTGTACGTTTATCTACGATAATATCAGAAACGACTTAACCGATTTAAATGCATATTTAGGCTTTCCTTAGCGTTTGCTTTATTTAAATCGGTTCAAATTAAAAAAGTTATATCAATATATCGAGGCCAGTGTGACTGTAAATACGACTGGTTGTTGGTTCGATACGCACTCGAGGAAATGAAATATTTATTTAAATTAATATTTTACCAGGCAAAACCGGCGTTGAGTTCCACCACTCAACACGCCTTGTCTCCAGAATTAGGCGGAAAGTAAGGAACGGAGTGTCTTAACACTGGGTTCCCTCTACTGTGTGTGGAACACAACAACGTGAAGCTGATTTGATTTTGATTTTATATTAAAAATAGTCTTTGAAACGTATAATTTCATTAGTACACTAAAGTAATAAATGACAATAAGAGCATATCAAAGGTAATCTACACCTAACAATCTATTATTTACTGAAACTACAATAACTTAATTAGAAAATAGATCCCCAAATTTCCATCATACATTTCAATACCATCAAAGGCATTCACTGTACTACAAAATACAACTTACCTACTATTTAAATAGAACATCTAGTTTTATTGGCATAGTTCTATAAGCAGTTCCAAGTAAATATTGCTTTGTATCTCAGAACGACGACGAACGCTTAGTGAGGATAAGTGTCGATTAAATATAAAGAAAAGATTTAGATTTTTTTTGGCTTCTTCTAAGAGGCCGTAGTGGCGTAGTGGCATGTGACTATCAGCACAATTGTAAGTTCGATTCCCACTCGGAGCAATCAAATATTTTTTCTATTTTTGTTTTGGCTTGGTAACGAGGCAAAACCGTGGCGTAGAGTATGGTGATACTCTACACACAATGCCAGAAAGCGGAAAGTACGAAACAGATTTTTTTAACAATAAGCTTCCAAACAAATATTTTAATGTGTTTAATTATATAAAACTATTCTGTTACCGAATGACCGGTAGAGGATGCACAGTCGAAACTATAGGCGTCCAACGCTGAAATTTGCCTTATAAACCATATGAGTATTCTAAGAAGGAATTTTCCACAGTTTTTATGGAAACCGGGAAATACGAAATTTTACGCTTTAAAGTCCACGTAAATGAAGTTTAGGCAAATATCATTTTATACATACTTTGGTTAGAAGCTTTTAAGGTGCAATTTTGAATAAAAATCCACTTCTGAACCCCTGACGCAACCAGCTCATTAAAAACTAAATAAATATATGATATATAAAAAAAACTATCGATAAATTTTAATAACTATAGTTATAACAACAATATCAAGCGGAAGATGGAATCCATTTGCTTAGTACAAGTAGAAACTTATCGACGTTTATTTTTGTGCAAATCATTACAGGTTCTTCAAACGGAATAAATTTGCGAGTAATGATGGAGCAAGAAAAATTCTTGCAATATTATATTTTTAAATATGCAATACTATATTTATTACGACGATTTTTAAATATGCAATATTATAACAACGCCCTCAATATTGCTGCAAGTATCAATTAAATTAAGGTAAATGCTGCTTCACGCTGTACCCTGCTTATAGCAAGATAGACGGAGAGAACTTAGTGTTAACACACTTCGTTGCCTGTTGAGTGGCGATCTTCCACAGCGCATGTTATCTCTATGGAAATACTAAATATTTCATTTCTTGGAGTGGTAATCGAACCCACAAACAGTCGCGTCTATTGTCACACTTTGTACCCCTGCGCCGAGACTGGCCAAAATATAAAATAAATAAATAATTAAAAGTAAAACCTACAGTCTGTAATTTTTCTCTTAATATTATTTGGAAATTTTTAAGACTTCATATTCACATTTCTTAAAACAGAAATCATGCGTATTAATTACAAAGATATACTTAGAAAGTTGCCGTGTATCCATTTTTCGTATTTAATATAAAAGGAGGCGAAAGAAACGTATATTATATGAAAAGTGTGTCATTGGTTTACAAAAACAAACATGCGCGTATGCTCTAATGAGTAAAATGTGAAATTTACATATTTTTCTGCGAAGAAAACGTTATAATTAGCTAGTAACACTTTAAATGAACAAAGGGAAAATTTTAAAGGAATATATGAATATACTTACATATTCCAACTATTTAGTATATCCATATTAGGACACTCACTAAAGAAAATAAATCCAAAACCAAAAAAAAATTTAAATCTAGACTCAACTTTCAGTCAACACAATCTATCACAGCATTTTTATACAAATTAAAACACAAAAAACACGATAAAATTAAAAAAAACCGCCACACAAAGTTGCAAAACAACTATCTCTCTACACCGTTTCTTTGCCACTGTCACGGTCGCGGTGTTTCGCGTCTCCCACCAAGTAGCACTCAGGTCAAATAAAAACTGGAATTACTCGTTATTTTTAACTAAAATCAAAATACTAATCTAAATTAGTACATCTAATAGTAATTTAAATAAAAAAAAATTACATGCGCGTGCGCATCGACCCTACTATTAAAATAAAAACTATAGTATTAAGTAATTTAAATAAGAAAACAATATGAGTGAAAGTGAAATGTTCGGTTGCGATACTTTTGACGCAATAATAAGCGACGAATGTATTGAATGGAACGTCAATTGACCCAAATAATTCACTTTCGAATGATTTTGCGTCAGCGATTCGTGTTTTTTGACGAATAAGCAAAATCGAGACATTTTGAACGAACGGTAAAAGGATTCATAGAATGAATGAACTACACTTGACTCCATAATTAATTAATAATAAATATAATTATTAATAATTAATATAATTATTTATGTAGTCAAGTGCAGTTCATTGTATAGCTCTTTCATTTATAACTAACTATAAATTTGTATTCTTTTTATTCGAATACTTTTCATAATATTTGTAATATTATAAAAATATTTTAGTACCTTATTTAACTATGAATGTTTTTTGTTTAAAAAGATACAAACAAATAAAAGCAAGTGCAACATTTGCTATTTATTAATAAAATAAATCAAAACCTACATTGTTAATTTTATGATATACAGATTTTTTTATATAATTTCCCGCAAATAGCAGAGTAGTCAGAGAGAAACTGAGAACCTAGAGTCAATCCCGGTTCCATAATGATACTTTGCGTTGCCCATTTACACACATAACTTGTCTCGTTTACAGTCACTCGCCTATGCCTCTGCGCCACGACTGGCCTGACGGAATGTTATATGTCAAAAAATATTGATGTTTTAAACAGTTGTAATTGACAGAGACTTTGCCATACAAATTGATGAAACGTTTACTTTTACTTGCATCAAGCTTTCAATCGATCAATGATATCAAATTTCATAAAAATAAAATAACTTAAATATATACAAGAGTAAAGCAGTAGTGCTATACAAGTATTATAGAAAAATACTTATTTAGAAACCGTATAAAAATTTGAACGTAGCGGGCCTCGAACTCGAAAGGTCGGTTTCTTTCCTAAGTGTGGATTAATACTTTAAAAAATGTTTAAAATAAAAGTATTATCGAGTTTTAATAGTACCAGCGTAGTTCAGTACAGGTGAATGCACTTGACCGTCAAGAACGAGTAAATTGCGCGAGTCTATTGCCTTTCTATAGCACTCTATTACTTTAAACTGCTATTAATTTTATTTTTTACAAATAGAAATTAGATGTAGTTTTGCCTGTATCAAGGATGGGGTGGGTTCGATTATTAAGATTTTCGTACATAACAATAACTTAAATCGGTAATAACTGCATTAGTATGTGCATAACTGTGTTGCAGCTGAACTCCCGCCTCACAGCCATCCTTTCATATAATACTGTAACTAATTTTGACAAACAAATAAAATAATAACATAATATTTAACAAGAACCAAACATGTAATAGAGAAACAAAATTCAATAATTAAAAATATATACATCAATTACTCAAAATATACAAATAATTTAAAAAATTATGATATTAGAGTAAATGACACAAATTAAAAAAGTAATATTAAAAAACAAACAATACATTTAACTTTGATAATGACGTTGATGATGTGTGTATGTGCTCTGTACGTGAGCGTGTGGATGTATGGTTGTGAATGTGAGTGTGTATGATTTGTATGACAAGTTATAGGACTCTAGATAGGCCGATAGGAGATCTTCTGTCGGATAATAATTTAGCTCTAACAACCAGTTAGTTAATTTGGTTTTACAACGTTGATAAGTTATATTATATTTAGTATATAATATAAGGGTTATATATTTATTTTTTTATTAATATCGTTGTACAATATGAGACTTGAATAATAAAGGTGAATATTTATCTAATGATTCATTTCAAAATGAAGAATATGATAAATTTAATTTAGTAATTAACAATAACAGAAAAATGTTCGTAACACAAAATTCGAAAATGAATAATCATTTAACTAATGAATTGGAAACCTCAAAGAAAGTGGGAGCGTTGTCGTCTCAACCACACCATGGAAATTATACGTAAAGATCAACATGGTGCAAATTAGAGAGTCTCTGTAGACGCCCTCTACCCCCATTATGTAATCCAGAATGTCGATTTTTTTTGTAATCATAATTAAGACTCCCCGTTCCATTTTTCGCTGAATTCTAGAGGCATTGCGCGTAGAATGGCGAACTCAACGCCGTGCTTTGCCTTTACACTAGAGCGAAGAAATGTAAACATACATTTAAATAAATATTTCATTTTTTCTAGTGGGGGTCGGACCCACAACTAGTCACGTTTACCGTCACAAGTTGTCAGCGGTTCACGGCTTATAATTATGAGTATAATGAAATATACTCTAATATACGTATGCCGATCACGTTGCGTTATTCTATAACTTTTTTAAAATTTTACAATTTTTACACACACTTGTTAAAAATACAGGTTTAATGTAAAGTAAATGTAAAGTAACTGCACAATGTTTGATGTAACAATTTAACTTGAGTCATTATTTAATCTTAAAACAGCGAGTGAAATTTAGCCTTAAAAGTAGGTTGACCCAGATTTTAAGTGAACGCTTCTGCTGGTTTCATTTGCATGAAATATTCATAGATTTAAACTCATACCAGTCCGGACGATGGAATTTTAAATATTTTCCTGTTTAGACGATTCTTAAGCGCATAAACGATGATAGACCAACTTTAGTATGTACAGCATTTGAGAAAGATTACTATAGGTGTTATTTTTTTGTTTTTATTTTCATCGAATTTCTATTTAAATTATTGTATAATACTAATGAAGTTGGCTGTTGACAGCCTAGGCCTAATCCTTTAAGGACTAAGACTTCGAACCGGTATTTACTGAGACTAGAACGTTCAACCCCATTAATTCTAACATGTCCAAACCAGCTGAGAACATTCTTCTTCATTCTTCTTCACCGTAACATCTTTGCTAGTACCTGTCATTCTGTGTATCTCTTCATTGCGGATTCGATCAGCTAAGCTGACTTCGCATATCTTACGTAGAGATCGCATTTCCACGGCATTCATCTTTATTTCATTCTTCTTCTGTAAAACCCACGTTTCCTTAAGCGCAAGGAACGCGCAGCTGTGCTGACGTTTCGCCGACTCATCGATGCAGCTAAGGCTCCGTTAACCCTGTTACCGGTAGCAATACGTCTTTCCACATCCATCACGTATCTTCCATCTCTACTGAACATACTTCCCAAGTATACCCCTTCATTCACTTGTTCTAATATACCATTTACACTGATATCTTGCATTCCTTCCTTTCTTCATATCTTTCAAAAACCAGAAGTTTTTCAGTTATAAAATATTAATATTAGCAATATTAGCAAATCATTATCACTGCATTCTCAGCAAATCCCCCGAATGTCAGATATTGAGAGTTAAGTGGTGAAAATCAACGCCGCGCTTTGTTTTTCCAGAGCTGCTAAGTGGAAAATATTACAATTTTATTTTTCTCCTAGTACTTCCTACTAAGAATTGTGTATAACACATGACAAATTATAATTTCATTACACCATATCTTACCATATTTTGTTTTTCATTTAGAACCGATAGTATAGATGAGTCGTTTGTGAGAGATTTATAGTAAAGTATATTACTTTATATTTAAAAAATAAATATGATATATAATATCTCTTGAAAATAAATTTACTTTCAAAGTATTTCTCCATAAAATATTTATTATAACTGATATGATAAGTATTTTCTTCCCCTCCGTGTAAAGCTCTTAGTATAGAAACAAAGGGACAAATTTTTCGCCCTTGTTACAATTACACAGTCCAGCTGTTCTGAAAGACTCTCAAAGAAAAATCTAATGTGTATAGTTAATATTCCTTTGACTATTGGACTGTAAGATGTACGTTTTTAGTAGAAAATAATAATATTAGAAATATATCCACCAAGCTTGTTTGAAGTCTTATAGAGATGAGTCATACAATTTAAAAGTACGAATTTATATTTGAGACCAGTTGTGGCGTAAGGAAATAGACGCGCTACTGTAAGCGCGACAGTTTGTGGGTTCGATTCTCACTCGAGGAAATGAGATATTTAAAATTTTCATTTCCTCGCTCTGGTAAAGAAGCAAAGCGCAGCATCCGCCACTCAACACGCAATACCACTAGCTTTCCTCGGACAGTGGTTAAAGGAAGTGTCTTTACGGGAATAGAGAATAACACTAGGTTCCCAGGTTCCATCTGCCTACCCGTGGTACGAGACAGAGGGAACTGCCCTGTATCTACTCAGCTATGTGCGAGCTACAGCGTGAAAAAAATATTTGACAACATGCTTTTACTTTCGGTTTCGCCCGCGCCATCAAAAGAAAACAACTCAGACTGTCATTTCAAACGAGGTCTTATTTTCCTTGCAACATTTTTATTGTTGCTCTGTTCTTATTGGTCATAACTATCAAGCTGAGGCTATAGCTACCTAGGCTATGTTTAATCTAACATAGCCTAGGTAGTCTATAGCCTTCTCTGACGATTGGACTATCCAAGACAAAAAGACTTCAAACTTCACGTCAAACCAATACTTCCTGAGATATAGCGTTCAACCTAACAAACCTTTCAGTTTGAAAATGTTAATATAAGATAAGGCACACTTTGTTTTCAGCTTACCGCCAGCGCACGAATTCCCGTCATTGGGAGTTAAGTGGGGAAAATCAAAGACGCGCTTCTTCTTGGCAGAGTTGGGAAATAGAAAATAATTTATTTCTCCAAGTGGAAATCCAACCCACTACCAACTACAGTGGCCTTAATTATAAATACACTTCTTTTATAAATAATAAAAACGGAAGAAAATTACATAGAATTGCCGGAAAAGTGGAAAACTTTTGACAGATATTGTTTGAAATATGTACTTTTTTTAATTTAAATTTAAGCAAAATTTTCTACTTTTGCAAAAAACTCCATAGAAATTAAGTCAAGAACGAAACTCATACTGATAATTAAAAAATATTACTTTTGTTTTTTACAAAACCGCTGTAATGAACAACTTTTATAAAATTTATTAGCTTGTAACTTTGAATTCATTGTCTTTTGAGTTTTGACAAATTATTTTGTAAATATTTTTTTTTTTATTAATATTAATGGTTTGTTCCTTTTTTTCTTATGCTTTTATTTTTCCCTCCTCTTTCTACTTTCCTTCACTCTACAGAGTAGCATCCGCATAGTAGGGTATGCAAAGGGAACGTAGGAACCTAGTGTTAAAACATTACGTTTTCATTAAGACACTTCTGTTCCCAACTTTCCGACATTGAGTATTGAGCAGTGGAACTCACCACCGTCGTTGCTAGAGCGAGAAAATGATCTCTTTTCACGCTTTATCACCCATCTCCACTTTCCTCTCTCTCCCTAACCAAAATACCACTAGTATTTTCAACTTCCTGTATTTTCATCGCACCATTTTTTTATGTTTTCGGGAAAATAATTTTTTTTTAGAAAGGCATATATTAAAGTGATTGACGGACGTTGCATGCGGGGAATTCCGTTTTCTAAAAAAAAAACATTGTTCCGCGTCGCTCTATTTGCATATAACATTGACAACGATTAATTTTTGTTTAATAAAAGAAATTACGACAGCTACCTATCTCAGTCACTCAAACTGACAATTTATTTATTTATATTTAACGGGGAACGGAGTGTTTTAACACTAGGTTCACTCTGCCTTCCCTGCTGTGTGAGGGATACAGCGTAGAGCTGATTTACTTATTTTAATTTAAGTTATATTGAATAAAGAAAGGTTAATATGAAGAATGAAAAAAAAATACAGTTTGACATTTGTGTATGATTTCTTAGCGCACTTATAGCACAAGCGACATTGGCCCATATTGCCCAAATGGACCTCAACCGTATATAAGATAGTTGTCATTTTAGATTCGATCGTTTGTTATAAGGGTTCTCTGGCAGGCTGTATAAGATAGATAGATAGAGTCGAGTGTGGTTTACTTACAACATTATACAGCAAATTTTGTACCTTTTCAATGGAATTTCGGGCAAGGGCAAAAGGAAAGCGAGAATATTCAGAACATAACAAGCTCCAATAAAACGTAAGCGGCATTTTTTTTATTTAAATAATAGTCGATTTAAAGTGACGCAAGGGCATTAAGGCGTCGTTGTGCCGCAAGGGCGCATAAGGGCGTGACTGTAAACACGACGTTCTTCGGTTCGATTCTGACTCGAGGAACTGAATTATTTTCTTTCCGTGCGTTCCGTCACGTAACTGTAGATTTTTACCCTGATGTAGGAGTGTCCTAACACTAATTTCTAGCTGCCTGCACTGTTTATTGCCTGGAATAAAAAAAATCGAACCTATTATCACTTGTTCAGTTTTTTCAATTACGTCACAATGAAGTCACCCATGCTTCTTCATTCTTAATCTTATTGTACTTTCACTCACAGCTGCCATTTATTGAATCTAAATAACGGATTCCTCCGATCTATGAACGTAGAAATCGTATCTCTTCAGTATTCATCTTATTCAAATGATTTTTTGTTATAGTTACTTAATTTTTATCATATATTTTTCAGCTTCGCGCTGTATCCCGCATAAAGCGGTGTAGACAGGGGGAATCTAGTGTTAAGGTTCTCCGTTCCTTATGCATCGCTCAATTTTTCGAGATATTGCATTTTGAGTGGCGAAATTCAGTGCCGCAATTTGTCTTTGTCACCAAAATGAAGAAATGCCACTAACATATTCCCACGATTGAAAAACAAACCCACCACCGTCGCGTTTATAACTATAGTCTGAGCCACTACATTTTATATATTTTGTTTTTTTTTTAATACAACGATATCTCATCACATCAATCACTCACGTATTGACCCCAAGTTCATTTATAGTATGAAAGATAATATCAGCCTTTTATATGAGCACGAAGTTTTACCAAAAGTAACATAATATACAATAGACTATTAAGTGTAATTAAGTTGACAAGATGTTTTAAGCTTTTTGTTAATATGTTAGTTGTTATAGTTCAATTATGTGTTGAGTTGTGGTAATTCTCTCAAGTGGGAATCGAACCCACAACCGTGGCGTTTAATGTCACGCTGTCACACGAAGGCACGAAAGTAATTTTTTTTTATAATTTCAAAATATATATTTCATCAAGTTTCTTTAATTTATCATATAAAAAGATCTTGCTTATACCATATGTAAAGGCCAGTCGTAGCGCAGGGGCACGCAGTGTGACAGTACATGCGACTGGTTATAGGTTCGACCCCCACTCGAGGAAATATTATAATTATTTAAATTTATTCTTCGCTCTTATGTCGAGGTAAAGCGTGGCCTTGAGTTTCGTTAAGTGGCGAAACTCAATGCCTCCAAATTCGTCGGAAAGAGGGCAACAAAGTGTGTTGACCATAGATTCCAGTTTTGCATCAAGCCAAAATGGATATAACTAAGAGAGTATTTCTTTTCATGGATGAAAATTCCGAAAGGTTAGGCATAAGCTTTTGCAGGTCTAGTAATAGTAAATTTATTACAATTTCTTCTGGTCTAGCCATTATATTGAAAGTAGGCACCCGTTCAATAAATAAACGAACGGCAGTAAGACGAAAAATGGACGAAGCCCTACGAACAAGGACAGCTGGAGGCATAAAAGACTGTCGAGTAGTCGATCAAAGGACAAAATGGCAAGACAGGGAGCACGTGTAATAAGCGTGAGACGCTTTGGTAGTTGACTTTAACAAAAGAGAAGTGGCAGACCGTGGGAGTGTGGAAGTGGGATGCATTAAAGCCTCACAACGGTATGAGGTGATGATGTACTCATGAACATGATTGAGGTGAAGATCTCAGTTACCTAAAACTCAATCACTTGGGCACCCAGAAAGAGAATCCACCATCAACCCTTGCCATCAAAAGCGACTCCGAACGCTACCAAGGTAAGGTAGCACAGGTACAGACGAAACATGCAGAAATAAAACAGAAACACTCTGTCAAGTAGACCAGAGCGGTAATGGATCAAGTGACAGCACTCAATCTGATACCTAATTCCTCGCAGTCCTCAAAGGTACTAAAGAAGAAACGCTCAGAAATTGCAAGGAAATAATGCTTGCCTTTCAAGTAGGACACTCGACATTACTACACAAAGGTAGTACATGGTGATGTATACTGCTGCAGTTGGCTTTGTGAAGTTGAATGAAGAGGGAACCAGACAAACAAGCAACCTCAAATTCAACAGAACTAATAATGGTCTCATTGTTGTTGTGGCCAAGTTCACGAAAGTGATGCTGGAGGATAGAATGCTTGAGATTTCGATAGCACTCTGTCGGTAAATACAGGGAACTTACTTGAAATATAGCGAAGACGATGCGATCAAAACACTGATCCGCATTGCAACGATGACAACAATGGAAGGCATTGTGGAATACAATTT
Organism: Heliconius congener; assembly: GCA_018230605.1. Lineage (NCBI taxonomy): Eukaryota > Metazoa > Arthropoda > Insecta > Lepidoptera > Nymphalidae > Heliconius > Heliconius congener. The sequence continues at coordinate 11,342 of DWAO01005314.1, forward strand.
AAAAATGGCCATTTAAGATAGAAACGAAATGGTCATATCCCATTTATTAGAAGTTATGACCACTTCGTTTATACCTTTCACATACCGAACCCACTATCCTCCGACAGGCAATGAAGGTTACATTAGAACAAAACCACAACTGTTTATAAATATTGTAAAATAGTAAAATTTTAATAGGCATTAAGTTGATAGATATAAAGTTAAATGTGTATAAAAAGACAATCTAAAAATACCTGTATTTTCTTAGGAATTAAATATCTAGATAATTATTTCTAGTTATAAACTTAGTTTAATTAGGAGCTAAATATAAAAACAAAGCTGATAATTATGGAAAAGTTAAAAAAGTACGGATCACGTGTCTGTAGTGCTTAGTTAAAATATATATAAAAAATATTAGATTTTCTCTGAATACCTGCGGGATACAGCGTAAAGCTGCTTTTTTTATCTTTGTTATAACGCGTCAGTCTGTCTAGTTTTTTATTATTATTATTATTATTATTATTTTAATTTATTTTTTATGGAAAAGACACGGCAAACGAGCGTGCGGGTCACCTGATGGTAA